>OZ005740.1:224001976-224252771 GCA_963930735.1 Dioctria linearis | reverse complement strand
GTCTTGTTTTAGACGTTGCAGTGTTAAGAAGCGAAAGTAATAAAGAAGCGATAGTGTGTAATTAGATTGCGATAATTGAAAGTACACTGTTAGCGATAATTACAGTTGAGTTGATTAAATGACTGTTTGTGAATTTTATATGATTAGAGTGAAATAAAGAACTTATATATTAATTATTTAATATTGTGTTTTAAATAACGAACCAAAGGCCACGCTCGCAACAATATATTTAGCATCAGATTTATCCGCTCAAACCTTTTTTCCACGCTAAAATTTTGGCGTTTGAAGTTTAATGAAATTGGAATTCAAGAGTGGCAGTGTATTTTTATTTTTTTTTTTTTTTATAAAAAAACATTCCGTCTTCATTTAGACAAACGTCGAAATTTTAGCGTGGAAAAAAGATTTTGAGCGGATATATCTGATGCTTAAATATATGTTTGGGGAAATTACTGCCATCTAATTGTCAAAACTGAACGAACTTTTCGCTGATAAAATACAATATCACATTCTTCAGCGATTTGGCTAAATTTCGCTAAATTTCCATACAAAATTTATCCGCGAAATGAACATTTTCAAACCTTTTAAATTTAAGACTATTCTGCGTTGGTAGTCTAAAATTATCAAAAAACCTTAAAAACGAATTCTGTTCCCTCATCCACCAATGTACCCAATTACAGCTTGCAGGTTTGTGTCACTTTCTTTTCTCCAAAATAATAGACGTTAAAATTTTACCAGCGTTTTTAATGGGAAATATTAAATTTTACTCGTTAACTGGTACAAATTGAAGGTTCCCTATTAAAAAATAGATGGCACTATAAAAACTCAACACGATATAGTATTCGAGTATTACGACGACAATACGTACATTGACATATTGACAAGTTAAGAAACTGTAGAGCAACATTGGAATGGGGGACACTTGTAGTGCAACTGAGACAACGAGTTAAAAACAAAAATCGAGAGAACGTTGGATTACCCGAATGACAAAATCTTATTAAATCCCTCAAAATCCTAAGTCCTCTAAGTCAGGTCACACTGCCTCCCATTTTTAAGAAAAAGATAAATTTCGCGTTGGCCCAGAGCTGAAAGGAGATGTAAAATTCCTCGAATAAAATTCTCATTTTTTTCCCGAAAATGTCACAGAATCCAGCAAAAATGTCTCCCACTCTTCGCAGCAAAATGAATAACTGTGTTCCATTGGGCTGTGTAAAGTACTCGCGAGCCCTTTCCGAATGGAACGAAAGTTTGTGTTGTCAAGAGTAAAACATAACCTCCAATATCAAACATTTCTGTTATATCAAGTTTCTTATGAAAATAGTTAGGATAATTAACTATATTACTCAAATTAATTTCATTATCTTGTGGCCAAGTAAACTGAGCTGCAATTTATTAATACTTTATAAATGTTTTTTTTAGTATAAATGTGTGAGAAAAATTAGCGAATAATTTCTAACTTGAACTGACGGAAAACCTTGTAGGAATTTCTTTTCCTTTTGCTTAAATTCTTGTTTTTTGCTTCATTTCTATTTTATCAGTTCTTAATTAATTCTTAAAAGAGATCATTTCTCACTTTTGTGCTTTCTCTAGACCTTTTGTTTTTTTTAAAGAATTTAATTATTCTAATACTAGAACGGTTGTAAGATGCTCTTGAATAGTTTTCACCGCCAAAATGATTAAAAATAAGATTAATGTAATTATTCCATAAAATTTTGAAAACTTGACCTATATTCGAGCTACTTTCCTCGAGCAGTACCTACTATCTAGAAAATTTAAGGATTCGTCTCTGTTCGATATTTATTATATTAAAAGTTATTACAAAAGCGCGGGAACATTTTATGGAGTAAAGCCCAGTACGCTAGACCCAAGGAATTAGGTCAAGGAATTTTTCCACTTATTTATTAAAGAACATTTGACATTAGGTCAAGGAATTTTTGACAATTTGGATTTGTCAATTGTGTGATATTTTTGACAATAAAGAAATAATAAAGAAAGTAAAGAAATGGATAATTTCCAAAGAAAAATGAAGATACACGTAAAAAAATTTTTATTCGTCCACTTGTCATTTTAAAATTGATACACCTCTTGCAAAATCGCCGTTCCTTCGTTCATTTTTTCAATTATTCCACCACCGTCAAAATTCCTCACAGAAATAAGTGCATCAAGAAATTTTGTCATAAATGGATTTTTCGTAAAAGAGCGACATCTTTTTGTCAATCGGGAAGTAGAGTTTTTCTGTTCGAATTACTTTTCTCTAGCGTACTACCTCAAGGAATCGGTCAAGAAAAAAATTCCTTGAGCATTCACGACACTTTTTTTACATAGTTTTTGTATAGGAGCAAAAATTCCTTGGCTCTAGCGTACCGGGTTTTATTCATAAAAGTTTTAAAGACAGTATGATTTTTTTTTCTTTCTTTCTTCCATTTCTTGCCGTATGCATTTTAAATGTAAAACACTCGGAAATCTCGCCTGCTTCCTAGCTTGTCATTAGAGGTCTTGACAATACTGTCTCTTCTCTCTCTGTCTTTCCTATAAAAATGTATACCTTAGAATATATAGCAAACATGAATGGTTGAATCGTATAAAATTCGTGTAAATGAGCGTAATTTGTCAAGAGCAGGAGACTATACATAGGAATAAGTGAGATGCTGGAATGAGAAGCTGTCGAATAATTGTCAAATGTGCTTTTGTTTTGTGAGCAGATTTAGTAAACTTAAAATTCTTTTGGGAAATTTAACAAGAGTACCGAATCAATTGTTTTCAAAACTATTTATCTTTGAACTTTATTTAGTGCAAAGTTTTAGCCTGTTAAAATCTTCATATCAATTAAAAAAACAAAAATGAGGTGGACGGTCAGTGCTTGCAAATATAATTGGATTATAGACTAGGGAAATCCTGTTTGAGGCAACTGCACTATATCAATTATCTTTTTTGTCAGAGATTTATATAAATTTATTATGTGAATTGTTTCAAAATAAAGTAGAAAAAGAACATTTTTTACCAGATGCTCCGCACAAAACCTGTTTACTTTTTGCAAATTGACGTTTAGAATAGGGATGGAGTGTAAATATGTACATGTAAAAATGGACTACCAACCCAACCATTACGCAAAATCTGGCTTATCACCATTCCTGTTTGTTCTATATTCTAAGATGTATACACGTCAGTCACAGAATTACGTCACAGGCTATCAGCTGCAAGCTTCGAGCAGAGAACTAAAGGAAGCGACATGTGATGAAAAAAGCGTAGCAACTTTCGTTCTGCTTCTTGTTCTGTGAGGTATCAGAGGCACACACATTTCTTAGAAACTCGGCACAATCTTCCGCACCACCCACTGACAAGTATATAAATGGGCTGACTGATCTCCTATTTCATGTGGCACCAGTTTTGATTTCAAAAAGTATGCTCTCACTGACGATATATTTAAATTATTTGCTAATTTACTTACATAGGCATGTCAGTGGAATTTACCGAATTTACCACAAAAGTATTTTTAAAGCATTTTCTTCAACACGGCTTGTTGTCTCTAAATTTTCGAGCACATATAACTCTTTTTTATATTACTAACACTTAGTCCAATAGTCATTAACCATTTCCTATAAAAAATAAATTATCCATTTGTAACTACGTCTCTGCGCCAAACACACTTCGCGGCTCTTTGTTTACATAAAAGTGACGGTCAAACACCCCGCCAAAATCAAGATGGCGAAAATTTTTGGCTACGCTGCCATACATATACTTTACTATGAGATGTCGACTCCTTTAGTTCTCTCCTCAAAGGCAAGGTGTCAACATTTTAATGGAAATACTTGTCTGCTATATACCTTGCTCCACTCATTTTACTAGACATGTTTTGCACGAAGCAATAATTTTGATGATCATACGGAACGGAGATGCATTAGTGGATTGGAAAAATTCCGAAAAGGGCAAGTTTCGATCAATCAACTCGTCGTGCACGTAGCTGTTACGTTGCAATTAGCGAACTTGTGCCCACATTTGTTATAACAATAATATTGCTTGTTATGGTCGTAGCGTATTACATATAGCAATATGCTACATGAAATACTGAAGCGTGTAGGCCGGCTGGCTGCTGTCCATAGCAGAAAACTTGAACGCACCCCGACCGAGAGAGATGCGTTTCCTCAAGCTCGAGATGACATGCTTATGCGAATGAGAGGAAGAAGACTGGTTACATCTGTCATCGAAGTTTGGAAAATAATTATTCAGGTAAGTTTTAATAGTTTTAATATTTTAAAAGAAGTTATCATTCTAATTAATGACCTATTCGCGCAATACAGGGGATGCGCTATATGTACATCCATCCACAAATTATTGGTTATCATCCTTGTAAATTTATATTGCAAAATTTTTGGGAACTTGCTGTGGTAAACAGGGACAGGCAATACAAAAACATCGTGTTCGTTAATTCTAACTGAAATATCTTTGAGTTCGAGAGGCAAAACATCGGCCCATTAAATTTACCCGGAGTAAACGTTGCAAATAATACACCTATGACAGCAAAAGAAAATTCGCCACGGTATTTTTCACAAATAAATCGAGAACCTGAAAAATCTGTAAGTTTTCAATCACAATTTCGACTATCATCGATACCATTATCAACAGGATTTTATAATCGAATGGCTCTATCACCAAAATTTAGTAATAGTATAAGTAAAACTGATTCGCAGTTTTTTACCTGAAAATTGAAGCAAATTTGAGGCTAGTAGTGCCAACAACAATTTACGTTATAAAACGGATACATCGATAAATGGTTTCAAAAATTCAACAAGTACAAATTATGAGCCAAGAGGCCAACAGCAACAAGAACACCAGCAGGATCCTAAAATCATCAAACAAGATCAGCAATTGATAGCAGTAGTAAACATAAAGCAGACGAAGCTGTCAGTTCCAGTGGCGTTGAAATATCTGTTGATCGTGAACAAATCTAGGAGGCCTCTTCGAGATTGTCAACAATGAGTAAAATACAACTTTGGTGAGTACCCCAGTTTTTGTCTATTCGTCCAAGCATATAAACGTAGATTAAAATGTTATTCGAAACTTAAAAGAACATGTTATTCTCCACAAATCTATATGTAGGGTGGAACAGGTAGATGTGCAATTGCTCCTATGTGCAACACGCACCCAAATATATACATACTTTTTAGCTTACAGAGAATTAATACACACATACCTGATTCCAGAAATTTATCGATTTATTAAACATAAAGTAGAGTATTAATTGGATTATTGGATTTAGTTGATTAGATTAGGTTGGTTAAGAGAAAAGTTAATTAATGTTATTATCTTATTATGTATGCATAAGTACATACATACATACCTGAATATGGTACCTATGTTGATTAACCAAACATAACGTAAATTACTAATTTAGTTTAGTTATTTAAGACATATGAAAAAATTTACAATTCGGTTTTTTTATGGTCTTATTTTATGCATATATTTCAACATACACATATATAACTAGATTCTATCTATTTGTGTTGACCGTATGGATTTTTTTTGGAAGCTAGACTCTTATTTAGAATTGAGAGCATCTTGTGGCCAAGTAAACTGAACTGCAATTTATTAATACTTTATAAATGTTTTTTTTAGTATAAATGTGTGAGAAAAATTAGCGAATAATTTCTAACTTGAACTGACGGAAAGCCTTGTAGGAATTTCTTTTCCTTTTGCCTAAATTCTTGTTTTTTTGCTTCATTTCTATTTTATCAGTTGTTAATTGGAGAACTTTAAGAGAGATCATTACTCACTTTTGTGCTTTCTCTAGACCTTTTGTTTTTTTTTTAAAAGAATTTAATTATTCTAATACTAGAACGGTTGTAAGGTGCTCTTGAATAGTTTTCACCGACCAAATGATTAAAAATAAGGCTTCCAATAATAGATTAATGTAATTATTCAACTTTCTGGTTCTCTATACTTTAGAATAGAAAATATACGTATAATGGAAACGATATTTTTCTTTCATATCCCGGAGCCCTCTCACATGGGATGAAGGTCGTCTAGGCTCGCCTAGTCTCTCTCTCTCTCTTTACAGGTCAAACAGGAACTCTGAAAACATCTGGGGCACGCATAGAAGGCAAACCATCTGCGCCTTCGCTAATGGATATGGGTAAGTGACGTAAGGGTCCCTTCAGGACCGAATGTGTGCCGGCTTTTGTGGGATAGGCACGACGAATGTTTTTTTTATTATGGCTGACGGCAGTGGCAGGTCTTCGTGGAACCTCCCCACACTCTAGGCCAATGAGCGAGGCGAGCTAGCGTGCCGCCCTGCAGTCAACGCTGTTCGTCGAGTGATCTGTCAGCTCATGCTGGCAGTCGAGATTTTACGTCCTAAGCCAATCACTCAACATAGTTACATAACATGCTGCGTTGTAGTTCCATATAAGAATACCGAGGTAACACACTTCGCGGCTTTTTGTTTACATAAAAGTGACAGTCAAACACCCCGCCAAAATCAAGATGGCGAAAATTTTTGGCTACGCTGCCATACATATACTTTACTATGGGATGTCAACTCCTTTAGTTCTCTCCTCAAAGGCTGCAAGGTGTCAACATTTTAATGGGAATACTTGTCTTCTATATACCTTGCTCCACACATTTTACTAGACATGTTTTGCACAAAGCAATAATTGTGATGATTATACGGAACGGAGATTCATTAGGGGATTGGAAAAATTCTGAAGTTTCGATCAATCAACTCGTCGTGCACGTAGCTGTTACGTTGCAATTAGCGAACTTGTGCCCACATTTGTTATCACAATAATATTGCTGCGTTGTAGTTCCTTATAAGAATACCGAGGTTAATTGAGTACGTGTTTAAACAAGTTACAGTTTCTGATATAAATAATAACTGTATCACAAATTCACAGTACGTAATGATCATTCAATTATTATAACATCACCTCAAATCACAGGTAAAAAACTGACCAGCCGTCCGATCAGTAATTTCACAATTTCGAAATAGACGAATTAATTTCCTTTTCAGTATTATTGATATGCTGCTCGTGCTGCAGTTCGAAACTTGGTACTTCGGAATTCTTCCTCCTGCAGAATGACCCTCAACAGTAAAAATGGCAAAAATTGAAGGCAATCAATACTACTAAGGACGTTTGCCAAACGGGCTAAATGCTGGCTAAATTCCAGTTTGCATTGGAAATTTAGCCACCTAATTGCAGAGCTGTTCCAAACCAAAGTGGAATTTAGCCAATTGCTCAGCTGTCACTTTTATTTCAAAAGCAAAGCAATTGTGTGGCATTTAAGATGGATTTACAGGAAATAAACAAGGAAGTTATGGCCGTAATATTATTTTCTTGTATTTATTCATTTTACAAATAAATACTTCTAAAAATCTTTCAAATAAACCGCACTTGTCAAATAATTAGACGAATGTGAAGAAGAAGAATTAGCAAGCTCGAAAATTTACTAAATGGAAAAGTAATAGATTTAGCCAGCATTTAGCCCGTTTGGCAAACGTCCTAAAAAGAAATTGATTCGGCCATTTTAAAATCGCGGAATTTCTGGGGAACGTGTTTAAAGCCTAGTATGGAGTTCGAGTAGCATTTTAACCCGGGGATTACACGAGTCAGTAGAACTGACTCTGACAGCGATTGACACTTACACAGGCTCGTGTAAACCCCTACAATTTTATCCACTTTCATTCGGCTTGTTAGAGCTGTCCAGCTGTCACATAATTATTACATCCATTTTCCTGTTACACTGTCAATGGAACGAATACCACTTTGCAATCAAACAGCTGTAGTACAGTAATGGAAGAATTCATTTCAAGTACTTTTGCTGAGATATGTATTTACATAAAACTAATATTTCTCCCAATTATTGTGCAACTAGCCACTGTTCGCCCATTTACTTCCGTATCATACTTAATAGTTCCTTCTTACGGAAGAAATTTTGAGTTTTTTTTTCTTTTTTATAATTAAAGCTCTATAGTAGTTTGTTTGTAAGCTGGTCTACTGTATGTATGCTATGCCGAGGGCCACTGAGAACTATCAAGGCTGCCTGACCTCTCTCTTGATCTCCATATCAATTGATATCTTCGCTGCCATTGCTATTGCGTAGCCTTCAGTCTGGAAGACAGTGGTGTTTGATGAGTACCCCATCCCAATGTCAGATTCAGGCTACCTCATTCGTGACAGCCGTCGGTGAAAATTTTGCCCGAACTCGATACTATGCTTAACGAGTTCAAGTAAATTGTGACATTTCCATACAAATTTTAGCGCTGGTAAAATCGAAATCAAAAATTATACTGACGACTTTCTAGTGCAGTACGAAGTTCACTGGTAAGACTATTTCTATTTCTCTATCTTAATCTTAATTCTGGTGTGGAAACATTTTCAAACCCCATCTTGCTACATTTTCCAAATATTGGATATTTTTTTGGTTGAGACTGAGGGCCAAATCTATTTAGACTTCTTTCCACCAGGCGATTGTAAATTTGAGGCAATTTTGTGGCTTTCCATCGATCTAAATCACGGAGATCTCGGGGTGCTCTGCTGAATTCGTACGGAACTTGTTTTTTAATTTGTTGGAGTTTCTGATCAAGACTATCAATTTTCCAAGAAGGTAAAGAAAAGCAATTTCCCCTAGATTTTATCCATGCCAACAACAGGCTTTTTACTATCCCTAAACAAACAACGTGCATATAATCTAATAAGACCTGTCTCGAGCAATCGATATTTAGACATTCTAAGGTTGTGGGTTCAACTTGATGGTGGTGTTCGGCCTGAGCTCTAGGATAGGATTCTTTTGTTCGTAATTCACATATTTCGAACGGAAACGTAACCTTATTACCTACAAAAGTACCTTTTTGAGTGCATTTAATGCACGGATAATATCCCGTGTGACCTTTAGTTTTAAATACAAAAGATCTTGCAGGTTCATCAAATATAAAAGCTCTTATTTTTACAGAATACATTTTATTATTGAAAGTTATTCCCTCAATGACAATGACGCTTAATTCGGAAACGAATTCTTTAATTCATCCGAATCAAATGGCTTACTATTGCCCCCGTACAGCCCTATTACGAAAACGTAATCAGTCCCTACAACATTGCAGAGTATTGGCCATACTTGTTTGCGCGAGCATTTAGATACAGATAACCCATCTATATTAAAGTCTAAATTAAAAATATTGCTTGCATATTGATTTTTGATAAAAAAAATCCGTGAGGCCATCTATCAATCGGCTCCATCAAGTTGGCCGGTCAACTTTTACTTTTTTAATTTTTTATTGCACATATCGATTGTTGGTCGTTTGTTGGTGATTGTTGGCTTAATTTAACCGTTTGTTGGATAATAGTTTTGCGGAAATCAAAAAAGAAAATTCACCATCAAGTTAGCCGGAAAATTCTTATTTTTAATTTTATTTTATTTATAACCAGCTCAATCAATGCGTAATCGTTTGTTGGACTCGTTTTTATTAATAAAATCGTTTGTTGGTCCCTCAATTCTTCGCTATTTGCAAAAATAATTAACCTAGCTACATCTGAAGCTAGCTACACATGAAGTTGTAGCTAATATTAGCCAAATTGAAATATTGTAGCTGGAGTAACACCAACATGATAATAAAGTAAAAGTCATGTATTTCATGTTTTGACAATCAACTTTAGCTCCATCAACTTGGCTGATCAACTTATACTTTTTTTAATTTTTACCACGTCAACTTTTACTTTTTAAATTTTTTATTGCATATATCGATTGTTGATCGTTTGTTGGTGATTGTTGGCTTAATTTAAACATTTGTTGAATTTGAATTAATGAGCATCAGCATCAGCAGTAAACGACAAGCACGTATCTTCTCTGATAAGCTAACAACTGAACAGTGAACACTCATTTTTTAATGCCTGAAACACATAAATCGGCTTTTATGATGTTAAACTGACTACTTCAATTGTAAGATTTAAATCGACTGGATCACATGTAGATAGACTTAACATTATTCTTAAAATTTTTCGGGTGTGATGGAACTATTTTTAAAAATTTCATGGCTAAATCTAATCCATTTTGTAATAAAGGTTCGGCCCCTTAAATTCATACCCCGCCGCTCAGATTTAAAGTATTTCCTGTGAGATCTGTAACTTTTTGAGCTCGTTCACTTTTCAGTGTTAAAATTCCCAGTTGAGAAATGGTATTTTTCTTCAATGAAATTTTTTAAATAAATTTAATAAAAATTCAGCAATATCCTTGACAGTAGTTGTCAATACATGAAATGTATCAACATAAGGCTTTTACTTCATTATCATGTTGGTGTTACTGGAGCAAATACACTCTACTATGATTATCATATTTCAAATTTGTCCTTAATACGTGTCACAGAAATAAAAGATTTAGGAGTTACATTCGACAACAAATTATTATTTGACAGACACATTAATGCAATAACACGGCGATCTTTCCAGATATTAGGCTTCATTTTTCGTAGCTGTAAATCTTTTAAAACACCACTCTCATTTTTGACTCTTTATAATTTCTTGGTCAGAAGTACCTTAGAATACTGCTCCGTTATTTGGAATCCTTTCTATCAAGTCTATGTAAACACAATAGAAAGAGTTCAAAAACGATTTACAAGGATCCTCACTTACAAATTCGATCGCATGTATGTAGAATATCCGCAAAGACTTTGTAAGTACTCATTATTAAGCCTCGAAGATCGTCGAGCTTATATTGACGAACTATTTCTACTAAAAATTACCCATAACCTCATAGATAGCACAGATATTAATGCACAATTAGCGTATAACGTTCCACCAATCCAATCTCGCCGTACCCCTACATTTAATCTCGAAAGCGCCAGGACAAACATTAAAGACAAATTACCCCTATATAGAATCCAGAAACAACACAATAATATATATAATTCCATTGACCTCTTCGGAAATAGCCTTTCTTCCTCAAAGTGCTCTACTTTGGATATAATAAAAACTCGCTCTCTCCCTCCTTGAAAATCTTCATCTTTCCGTTTTTTACAAAAAAAAAAAAAAAAAAAAAAACAAAACAAAGAAAAAAAAATGAACTTATATATTGTTTCCTAATAAAATGTATCTAAGTATATCTTAATTGTATAATTAATTGTTCCTGAATTCATTCAAATTTAGTATTGTTTCCATAGCTTCTTAACTCACATTAATTACTCAAAAATAACTGTTTTGCTTTAATATTTTCCCGGTAGTATGTAAAAGGATTTATATTATGTCTGTTATACTATCGCTTAAACTTCCAAAAACAAATAAATAAATAAATAAATAAATAAATAAATTATAATTTGGCTAATATCAGCTACAACTTCATGTGTAGTAGTTTACGTCAATTTTTTTGCAATTAGCAAAGAATTGAGGGACCAACAAACGATTTTATTAATAAAAACGAGTCCAACAAACGATTTTATTAATAAAAACGAGTCCAACAAACGATTTTATTAATAAAAACGAGTCCAACAAACGATTACGCAATGATTGAGCTGGTTATAAATAAAATAAAATTAAAAATAAGAATTTTCCGGCTAACTTGATGGTGAATTTTCTTTTTTGATTTCCGAAAAAACTATTATCCAACAAACGTTTAAATTAAGCCAACAATCACCAACAAACGACCAACAATCGATATGTGCAATAAATTAAAAAAGTAAAAGTTGACCGGCCAACTTGATGGAGCTCTATCAATCCGTAATGGAAATATTCACCATTTCCTAATGGTGTTCCAACAATAGGCACATATATTGTTTTATTTTTTCTAAACATGTACCTACTAAAAGAACTTGTATCTTTTACTGGTGCATTGCCATGAATATATATGTGTAGTGTTGTAGTTGAGTTTGAATTTCTTGTTTCTATGACAATTTTCAGATTGTTTTTTGAATTTATTGAAGGATTTAATTTCTTTTAAAAATTTTCAGATTAATTAAGTCAATTTTTAATTGTAAATTGTAGAAACGTTTATCTATTTAAAATAAGTGGAGTCTTACAAAGCCCCATCTATCTTAAGATAGAGAAATAGAACTAGTCTTATACTAGTGAACTTCGTACTGCACTAGAAAGTCGTCAGTGTAATTTTTGATTTCGATTTTACCAGCGCTAAAATTTGTATGGAAATGTCAGATTTTACTTGAACTCCCCAGCTAGCATTTATGAGGACAGGAATGTGCACCAATCACTTACTTCATCCCTATCCAAATCGCCGACTACTTAGTATTTATATGCCGAGGAACATCGCAGCAATGTGACCATGATGTGCCTGTCGCAATAGTGGGGAATACTTTTCTAGTGGTTGCATACTACCTGGGACCGTAGCGGCTACATGTCCCGAACGTGGCAATTATGGATACTTGATAGTGGCAGACTAATGTCGTGCGATATTCCCGTCCATAAAGTTCGGAACTTAATTCCTAATGTAGCTTTTTGTGCTGGTATTCTTTAAAGTTTTTATATGTATTAACTTTGACATTTTTAGATTATGAGTATATGTGAACAAACTTGAACTTGTGTTTATAGAAATAAATTTTAGATATGGTAGAATGAAATTAATGTAAGATTCATTTTTCATAGTTATATTTCTGACTACCTCTGTGGGAAAATCAGCTTCGCAGAAAATTTTATTGTTGAAATATCGTACGATACTTCGAAAAATTAGAAAGCGCCTTTGAAAAAAGCCCAATTCAAACTAAAGAAAAGAACTCTTTTTTAACAATTTATTTTTTTCATGGCTTATGCACACTTAAAATTATTTCCAAGAGAATCTTCACCTGAAATAGGACAAAATAATACAGTGTAATTTGATTTCCATGCAAGTATTAATATTATATAAAGGTTTTATTTTTAGGTTATATCCAATGTTCATCCATAATTATTGCATAAAACACATTTTCCCAAAGTACTCAGCCAAAGTGGCAATACCACACATATATCTGGTTAGAAATCCCCGATTATGTAAATACATGGCAGTCAGTATGAAGCGGCAACAATTTGGCGACTTCAAAGTTCCAGCCACCTTAATAAAAGGCAATTCCTCTAATGCCGCCAGTTTGCTCAATTTCTATGTTCCTGTCTCCATAACATGTCAACGGCACGCAGTAAAATCTTAGAATATATAGCAAACAGGAATGGTTGAATCGTGTAAAATTCGTGTACATGAGCGTAATTTGTCAAGAGCAGGAGAGCGTAATTTGTCATACATAGGAGTAAGTGAGATGTTGGATGGAGAAGTAGTCAAAGCTGTAGAATAATTGTCAAATGTGCTTTTGTTTTGTGAGCAGATTTGGTCAACTTAAAATTCTTTTGTGAAATTTAACAAAAATACCGAATCAATTCTTTTCAAAACTATTTATCTTTGAACTTTATTTAGTGCAAGGTTTTATAGTGCCACTAGTGCCTGTTAAAATCTTCATATTAGTTAAAAAAACAAATGAAGTGTTCGGTCAATGCTTGCAAATATAAATTGGATTATAAACTAGGGGAAATCCTGTTTGAGGCAACTCCACTATCTAAGTTATCTTTTTCGTTAATAGAAGCAGAGAATTATATAAATTAATTATGTGAATTGTTTCAAAATAAAGTAGAAAAGAACATTTTTTACCACAGATGCTCCGCACAAAACCTTTGTTTACTTTTTGCAAATTGACAAGTTGTTTAGAATAGGGAGGGCGTGTAAATACATGTAAAAATGGACTACCAACACAACCAAAAATTCATTACGCAAAATCTGGCTTATCACCATTCCTGTTAGCTCTATATTCTAAGCATGAAAATCTTTGGAACAGTTGACAGCTGTCATCGCCTTTGGTGTTGTCATATATCTACATTAAAGAGCGCCAATTTGTGGCGGCAGAAATTCGTAGCTGCAATTTCAAAATCCCAATTTTTTCTTCTTATTATTTTGCTAAGAGGCTGGGATTTTAAAACAAAAATTTTTGTTATTGCCACGTTCCATATAACCTTTGAAACCATTCCACAGTGGCGATATTTATGTGATAAATGTTGGTTGTTGGCCATGTTCCATGTGCCATAAAATGTTTCTTTAAGATTGCAAAATTTTTATGAAGCAAAAATTGTTCCTGCTACGTTCCGGACTTTCACAAATGCTACCTCAAAATTGCGGATATATTGTAGTGGCAAAGTTTGTCCCAGCCACGATCCAGAGGCATACGAAAACAACATGTAGTATGTGACAGGGATTTATATGTGGATGATATTAGCGGCAATAGCACTGGCAGCCATATAGTCAAAGAGGCTGAACACTTATTCACAAGTTCCAACGATTTACATAAATGCTAGCTGGGTCGTTAAGCATAGTATCAAAGAAACATAAAGATATATGCCTTTATGTTTCTTTGATAGTATCGAGTTCGGGCAAAATTTTCACCGACGGCTGTCACGAATGAGGGAGCCTGAATCTGGCATTGGGATGGGGTACTCATCAAACACAACTGTCTTCCAGAATGAAGGCTACGCAATAGCAATGGCAGCGAAGATAGCCCTTGATATGGAGATCAAGAGAGAAGTCAGGCAGCCTTGATAGTTCTCAGTGGCCCTCGGCATAGTATACATACAGTAGACCAGCTTACAAACAAACTACTATAGAGCTTTAATTATAAAAAAAAAAAAACTCAAAATTTCTTCCGTAAGAAGGAACTATTAAGTATGATACGGAAGTAAATGGGCGAACAGTAGCTAGTTGCACAATAGTTGGGAGAAATATTAGTTTTATGTAAATACACATCTCAGAAAAAGTACTTGAAATGAATTTTTCCATTACTGAACAGCTGTTTGATTGCAAAGCGGTGTTCGTTCCATGGATAGTGTAACAAGCAAAATGGCTGTAATAATTTTGTGACAGCTGGACAGCTCTACTAAGCCGAATGAAAGTGGATAAAATTGTTTTTAGTTTTTTTTTCTTGCAAAAATAGTTTTGCTTGTCATTTTGCCCCTTTTCCTCTAGTACAAGTTTATGCGTACTAAAAGATTTCTTTCTTTAGATTTACATAGGAACCTTTGTATTAAAAATTAACTAGTAAGTTAGTTAAAAATGTTATAGACATTATTAAAAAGCAATCTAGCGTTAAGAAAATTTCTTCTTTTATAGTTTATAACTTTTCGCAATTTAAATATTGAGTTCCAATGTACTACATACTGAGTGTACACCGAGCGTATACCGAGCTGTTTCTCAGTACATAGAGACAGACTTGTAGTTTAGCGCAAATTGCAATATTGAAATTGCAAGTCTGTCTTCGGTATAACTATTTATCAGATTGGATAACGTCAAGACCTTACAATGATATCCCTCCGACTCATTACCAGTCGAAACCTAAATTGTGTCAAATTAAATTTGACACCACATGTGCTGTCATCTATTTAGCTGAGTGAGTTTGACGATCTATAGAAAGAAAATGAATATAAACAAGGTGAGTGTGTCGCATTTAGCATGACTAGCTGATGCTCTTACTAGCTCATCGCAGGGGTGGGTACTTGACACACTCCATAGCCATCGACAGTTACTATGTCTTTCCACAGAACTATCATTTTGCATGCTTAAAAACAAAATTTATTAAAATTGGTTCCTTCTTCTTCTTTTCATTTTTTTCAGAAAAAAAAACAACACGGACGGACTGACACAAAATAAGCAACACATTCAACAATTCATGAGGGAGGAGGAAAGGACACTCCCACACACACCACTATCACATCACGCATCAATAAAAAAAAAAACTATTTGTTGATCTTCAATTAAATATATATTCAAAAACCCAAACCAACCAGATTGAATTTTCCTTTCTCAAAAAAGTTTTTTATTTTATTTTATTTTTACATTACTAACCTACTGTCAACTACTTGCAGAATAATTATTTTACCCTTCTTTATAGTTCAGTAATATTTTATTTTATCCAGACAGCTTTAGATATTGTATATTCCTGGTTTAATTAAATCTGTATGATTTGATATTTTTGTTTTTCTTTCTTTATATTGTTTTCTTCAGAAAATCCTATCACTCCAAATAATTATAATATTTTCCTTTTCATTGTAATTCAAAATTTTACTTATTTTTTGTATTAATTTTGTATGATAACTTCCATAAAAAAATTGTTCAATTTATTTTTCTTTTAAAAACTAATTTAATTTTACATTTTAGTTAAAAAAGAAAACTATTCAATTCTTTCTTTTTGATCAAGCTCAGGGGATACCCTATGATGCAAAGCACAGCATGGCAGAAAGGAGATACGGAAAGGAATTAGGGAATGTGAGGAGAGCGGCGGAGGTGCTGATGTATGTCACTATTAAATTTTCGCAGATTGTATGCCGGAGGAAAAACAGAAGATGGTAGACTGTTCCACATTCGCACTGTTCGGGTTAAAAAACCATCACGGAATTTTACTGTACGGCCGAAAGTAATTTTAAGGGTAACAGGATGTGCGCGATTTGCAGCACGAGTATTGCGTGCAGGAATCATTCTACAAGGGATCAGACTAGATATTTCATCGGAACATTGACTATGCATGTAGCAATAAAGGAGCGAAAGGCATCCAACATTGTGGCGGTGCTTGAGTGAGTCGATATGACAAGTTATGAATCAGAGATTAATGCTCCATCAAAAGGAACGGCAGTGGTTAAGTTATGGTCTTGTTTTAATGAAATGAAACAGCTTTGGGTCTTAGATGCATTGAATTCGACGCGATTCGCTTTGCCCCAAGCGAAGATATTGTTAAGATCGTTATTCAATGAGCTAATAATGCAATCTCATTTAACACATGCGGCATTCCCCCTGGAGTCCGCAAGAGTGTCAAAGGAGTAAGCGAAATCAAGGGTACTGTCATCAGCGAAGCTATGGATGGGATTGAAAGTAAAGGAAAGCAGATCATTAATGAAAATTAAAAAGAGAGTTGGGGAGATAGCAGAGCCTTGAGGCACACCGGCATTTATGGGATGAGGTTCAGATGTAACACCATCTAATACAACATGTATTTGGCGACTAGATAGGAAACTTTCAATCCATAATAGAAGAGGAGGGGAGAGACCAAGTGCTTTAAGTTTGGCTAAAAGGGCTGGATGCCAGACTCTAACAAAGGCCTTTGAAATATCTAGGGCATCGATTTTGGAATAACCAAAATTGTTCCAACGTTCCGTAAGAAAAGTCGGCGTCCAGCTCGGAAGCCATATTGGCAATCGTTAATGAGATGATTAGTTTCTAGATATTCAGTAATTTGGAGTTAATGATAGATTCAAAATCAAAGTGATACTTTGAGGGATCGCTACCCTCACTTTCTTTTGGAATAGGCTGAACGTGAGCTAGTTTCCAAGCAGTTGGAAATTTTCCTGTCGAATAAAACAAGCAGAATAGGTTGGACAGAGGCTTAGCCAAAGATGAGGGGCAGCTGTTAATTAACAGGGGCGAAAAACCATCAGGACCAGCGGCTCTTATACACATCCAGACGGGAGATATAAAACAGGTGTCTGTGAAGTAGGGGGAAAACGAGAATTTGAAGCGATTCTAGCAGCCAAAATATTAGCTTTTTCCACGAAGTCCACAATCACTTCACCATTATTAAGTAGTGAAGGTACAGAGGAACTGCTGAAGTTGTTCTTGATGGTTTTGACCAGAGACCAGAAACCTTTACTTGCTTTTGTGGCTTGCCAAGATTCTTTGTCTGACACGCTGGTCAAAAAGAAAATTTTCTCTCTGGATAATTGACTTGCAGGTGTTTCGTGCAGTCTTGTAGACTTGTTTCAGTTCTGGACATGGATGCAGTCTATAGGCACGAAAGGCAGCCTCTTTCGTTTTTATTGCTTAGTTGCACTTATCGCTAAACCAAGAGCGATTTTGTTGTTGAGATCGGCTGTACGAATACGGAATGTATTCATGCATGCCAAGATTTAGAATGTTATTAAGTTCTAATGTGCACTCATCCACACCCTCGAAGCAAAACAGACCGACCAATCAATTTCACTAAGATACTGATTAAGTCAGAAACAGATCTAATAAATTAGCTCTATCTCCAGCTGCATCAGGAATTCGCGTGGGTGCATCCACTAGCTGTTGCAAATTAAACGCTTCACAGAAGAGTTCGACAAATCGACCCGCAGGGCTTGTGGCAGAAGAATGTCTGAGCCACGGTATGTTATGGACATTAAAATCGCCTGCTAGGACGATTTCGGAAGAGGGAGAGACAAAAAGCAAATGATCGATATTGTTGGAGATATTGTCAAATGCGGATACCGTGTCGTCATCAGACATATTTGGGCTGCGATAAAGGAAACAGAAGTAGATGATGTGCCTGTGGAGTTTGAACCTCATCCAGATGTAATTACACTCTGGATTGGCGGAAGGAAAACCTTTAAGGATAGTAAAGGCTACATCATTCCGAATATATAATGCAATCCCCATATGTGGAGAAAAAAGAGGGACCAGGCTGTAACCAGGGATATGATACTGATTAATATCAGCATCAGAAACGACCTTGATTTCACTTAGCGCAAGAATTGCCGGATTTTTAGAGTTAACGTGGCAGTACACCCAAAACGATTTGCTCTTAATCCGCGAATGTTGAAGAAATCTAAAATGAAATTCTGCATGCTCAAAAGCAAAACAAAAAAGCAGAAAAAAAAGCGACACACAACAACACAGATATAAGGGCGCCACCAGCAGTAGTCCAACGACACAGCGAGGCAAAAAAACAACAGCAATTATTGCTCTCTGATCTCGGAAGGACAGATGAAAAAAAAGAACATTTTCGAACTATGCAGCTGCTGTGATGATGATAGGGCATAGAAAAGGCCTTCACTTGGCTATATGTAGATTAAATTAAATTGTATGAAACACGCTGGATTACTTATTAGTTATTAGTTTATTTTTGGCACAACAAAATAAAAAACACTGTATTTAAAAACAAAAAATTGCACTAAAACTGAGCAACAACATCGGACAACGTCTGACCTAGTCGGCTCCACGCTGTAACTCTTCAGTCTTTTTAATTTTGCAATAATACAAAAGGTCCTTCGAGCCGGATCAAATTTAAGGAATTTAAATAAAATGTATCGGAATATATACGTGCAAGAACTAACCGGAAGCATCGTTCATCGTTCTTCATCATTGAATCCAGCGCCCAGCGGTATCGAGATAGTCCACAGATTTCTTAGCTAGTCATAATTGGATGACATATACATAGCTACATATCGACTATAGTTATCATAACTAGGAAATTGTATTATTTGTAAAATGCAGAGAAGAAATCATTATAGGGATTTGCAAATCAGTTGGATAATTCCCAACAAAATTCAGGTACTGTTATCGTCTACAATTATAAGAAAATTATTTTAAACAATTTACCCAATTACATTCTGATATCGTGAGTTCCGTTGCAAAACCAGAAACTGAAGCTCAAAATTTTGAGACATTTGCAGAGACTTATTGTACTGCGAAATCTCACATATTGCTTTTATGTGCTAAACTTAAGACAGGTGAATTCACCGTCATATTAAGTTCATTACAAGAATCGGGGATAGACGCGATAAATACAGTCTTAACCTTCCAATCCAAAAATGTTCGACTGCCTAAACTTTCGTTACCAAAATTTTCTGGAAGGTATACGAATTGGAAAGACTTTAATTGATAAGGATTCTAGCGTATCGGATGTAGAGAAATCTCGTTTTCTTCGTTCTTGCATAACTGAAGGGCATCTGCAAACAATAAAGGCATTGAAAATTACAGCGGAAATTATAAGGAAGCGTGGAAACTTTTAACCGCTCGGTTTGATATCAAATGCATAATTTTCCAAGCGCATCTTAAGGCTATTTTCGAATTACCCTGCACAAATCGTTATTCAGTTTCTCAGCTTCGTAAACTAGTGCATTCAGTAAATTACCATTTGCGTGCTCTAAAGACTCTGAAGATAAAATTAATACTATACTACTCCATTTAGTTTCGACCGAGCTAAATAATGAAACACTATTTAAGTGGGAAGATGAGATATTGCTCGAATCAATTCCAATCTGGGATGAGGTCTCAAGGTTCCTTAGTAATCGCTATGTCACTTTGGAGAAAAGGGATTCTAAGGTGAATTCGTTTATAAATTCTGCTCGAGAAAAGGTTTTTACTAAAAGAGGGCATCGTTCATTGGTGGCTGCTAATTCTCGTCATTGCTTGTGTTGTAATCGCACAGGTCATTTGATTTCTCAATGTACAAAACTCATTTCAATGACCCCATTGCAAAGATTTTATGAAGCCAAACGACTTTCTTTGTGCTTAATTTGTCTTTTCAAAGGCCACTCTGTGAACTCTTGTTCGAAAACTAAATGTTCCAGTTGCCAGGGATCTCATCATCTCTTCCGAGAATTTATCTATGGCAACAATTGAAAGGTCACAAGAAATTCCCAACACTTATACTATGTCAACCTCGAATCTGATTGATAACAGACAATCAGCTAGTAGTGCTACGCCATCCCAAACCCTTTGTGCTGCATCTAATCACATCTCGCAAGGGGTATATGTATTTTTAGCTACCGCAGTACTTTTAATTCGAGGTCCGGCGAATTAGTATATATCTTGCCGAGCTTTTCTCGTTTCTGGATCGCAGATTAATTTTATGACGCAAAGGCTTGTTAAATGAAGCTAAAGAAGACAAAGATAGATGAGCAGATTCATGGAATCGGAGACGTAAGTACTAGGGTCAAATCCAAAGTTACAGCAATCATTAAATCAAGGCTGAATGACTTTTATACTAGTGCAGAATTCTGCGTACTTCCATCGATCGCTGATATGGAACCCAGTCAACGCTTCAACATAGATAGTTGAAAATTCCTGCTGATCTTTATTTAGCTGATCCATGGTTCAACAAACCACAGAAAATGACTTGTTGCTAGGTGCTTCCGTTTTCTTCGATCTTCTGGAAGAAAATCAGATAAGACTTGGTGAAAAGTTACCTATTATTCAAAAGATTCGATTACGTTGGATCGTCACCGGCAAGGTAAACAGTTCAATAGTAAAAAAGTCCTTATTGCAGTCCTGTATAACATTCTCAAAGGTGATATGGCATTAGATGAACTAAACTATTGACGAAATTTTGGTGTATAGAGAACTGTGAACTCTCCTCTGTGACGTCAGCAGATTAAAACTCAATCTGTGAAACCCACTTTTGCAAAACCGTAGCCCGTACAAATACTGGCCGTTTTATAGTGCGCTTACCTTTTAAGGATGATTATTCTCAACTTGGAGATTCGCCTCAAACGGCATACAGGAGATTTTGGGACTAGAAAGAAGATTAGATAAACAACCGGAATTCAGGACGAAGTACAATGACTTTATGAAGGAGTACCAAATTTTGAATCACATGGAATCCATCAGTTCTAGTGAAATCAGTACCTGTAAATATTTTCCACCACATCATTGTTTGATAAGACCTGAGAACTCGTCGACAAAACTGCGTGCAGTATTTGATGCAGCTTATCGCACCACATCGAATTAATCGTTGAATGACATTAACATATCATGGAACTACTATTCAGGCTGAACTTTTCGATATACTTCTTCGATTTCGGTTCCATAAATGACACTCTTGATTCGTCATCAAGTTAGTAACATCCTCCGAAAATGGTGCACAAATGATCGGAGAATTTTGGAAACCATCCCTGAAGAGTTGTGCGAAAGGCTGGTAAAATTCAATGAAGCTGATGCTACTAAGCCTTTAGGAGTTGTTTGGGTTAATGATCAATTTTACTTTGTTCAAATGGAAATTTGCTATTCTTCAACAATCACAAAACGATGCGTAGTTTCGGACTTCTCGCGATTATTCGATCCATTAGGGCTAATTAACCCACTTATTATGCTGGCGAAAATATTTGTGCAGGATCTTTGGATATTAAAGGTAGGCTGGGAGGAACCACTTCCCGAAAACTTATCTCTCAGTGGGAGAAGTTTAGATATCAGCTTAGGTACATTCAACAGCTCCGATTTCCTCATGTTGTGGGATTATCACAAGCAACGCAACCTATCGAATTGCATGGCTTCGTCGACGCCTATGGTGATGCATATTTTTTCGTACAATAAACACACAGGGAAGTGTTTCAGTGAAACTGCTTTACGCAAGGTCTCGAGTTGCACCACTGAAAACAATATCACTACCTCGTTTAGAGTTATGCGGCGCTAAGCTGCTTGCGCGTGTATTCCAATACCTAACTCTTACTCTCTCTATTTTGTTGGACAGACTCTACAATTGTTTTGGATTGGTTAGCTTCCCACTATCAGCTTGGACTATATTTGTGGCCAATCGGGTCACAACTATACAGGAACTTCTTCCCAATATGACTTGGCGTCATGTATCTTCTAAGGACAATCTTGCGAACATTATATCGGGGGTATGTTGTCCGAGAAATTAACATATGGTTTCACGGACCAACTTTTTTGCAAAACAAGCAATCATCGAGCGCATCAAATAGGAAAACATCTGATTTTGAAAGCATGAGGCGAGTAATATGGAACCTTCAAACGCTGCCTTTGCTCAAGAGATAAGGGACTTACGCAAATCTTCATCAGTAAATTCTAAAAGTTCCTTAAGAAGTTTGTGTCCGTTTTTGGATGAAAGGCAACATCCAGAGCTGCTAACGGTATGAGGTCGCTTATTAAGCACAAATCTTCCCTTTTCAGCAAAATTTCCTATCCTGCTGCCCACAAGATATCCGTCCCTGTTCTCTCTTGTAATTTACTATCATGAATTTAATTTTCATGTAGGTTTGCAAGCATTAGTAGCAGCGGTACGTCAACGATTTTGGATAATCAACGCTCGTCAGGCAGGCATCGATTTCTGTGGTACAGTCTGGATGCACTTTAAAATTAGAGGTAGGAGGCCATATAAAGCATATATTGCTGTATTTATTTACTTCGCGACGAAGGCAGTTTATTTAGAAGTTGTGTCGGATTTGTCTACTCAAGCATTTATAGCTGCGTTGAAGAGGTTTGTTGCTCGCAGAGAATTTTGCCATAACCTCTACTGTGACAATGCCACCAATTTTTAGGAACTACATGAGCTTTTGAATTCCCAGCAAAGAAGACTGGAATTGTCAGTTATGCGCAGAAGATTAAATTAACTTCCATCATATAACACCTCGCTCTCGTCTTTTTGGAGGATTATGGGAGATGGCAGTGAAAGCGGCTAAATTGCATTTCTTCAGAATGGTCAGCAAGGCCTCGCTTACCTATGAGAAATTGAGCAATGTCGTAACCTAGATTGAAGCCGTACTTAATTCCCGGCCATTGACACCCGTTTTGTCCGGCGCTAATGATTTAGAAGTCCTCACTCCAGGTCATTTTTTAATTGGACGACCGTTGACAGCGATATTAGAGCCTGATATGGGTGAAGTCAGTATGTCTTGTTTATTCCGTTGGCAGTTACTCCAGTCTATACAACAACATTTTTGAAAAAGGTGGTCCAAGGAGTATGTGTCCCAATTGGAGCAAAGAAGAAAATGAACTCAAGTTTACACCAACATTCGACCTGGTACATTAGTTCTGATAGCAGATGATGATACTCGCCCATTAAAATGGCCGCTAGGAAGGGTGACAGTAGTTCATAATGATCACGATGGTCTCGTCAGAGTCGTTTCGCTATGCACTCCGAGTGGAATATTGCAGCGTGCAGTTCAAAGGATATGCCCGCTCCCTAATGAAGCGACAGAAGGTTAATTGAAGGGCACACCCTTCAAGACTGGCAGAATGTTGGATACTTAATGCATTCAGCGAACATTTAATTAATATAGAATTAATGTCGAACTTATTTTTGACTCGCACTGTAGAATTAGTATTTTTTGTTTCCTAAATGCTTACACATTGGTATTGGATTGTTGTGCTTTACACATTTACATTTCTTCATCGTATTTGCATAGTTAAAGTTACTGTAATTTCTTAGATCGTATTTGTTATCAATTTGAAACAAGAATACTTTTGTATAATTTCACTTCTCGTTGGATAGTCATCTAGATCGTATCATACATAATCTTGTTAACAGTGCAATCGGCACATTAGATAAAGTAAATTTTAAAATAAATTCCGAATTTATCCAGTATACAGTCTTTTTAATTTTGCAAGGATACAGTACTTTTCTTATCATTATGCATGATAATATCCATAATTTTTTCTTAATTATAAATTCTTTCACGTTTTTCTTCTGCTGACTTCTTTTTACAAGGACAACATTTTTATTTTATATTCTCAGTCTGGCAGGACACTAAAATATGGACTGTTATTTTTCTTCTTCTTTCAATTATTCATTAAATTTCTCTTCGTGATTTCTGCTTTCACCACAAAAATTACATGCTATTCGATGGAAACCCTTTTTTTCTTTATTTTTTCCCTCTTTTTTACTAAGAATTTGTTATGGTAGCATATGAGTGAGTACTAGTAGGACGTGAAGTCCAGTCTATCAGCATGAGCTGACAGCTTAATCCGTGGACAGTGTTGAATACAGGGCGCACGCGAGCATCTCGGCTATTGTGGCAGAGTTGTGGGGTGGGTAACCCAAATACCTGCCGCTGCCACGCACATATACAAAAGATATCGTGCCTTACACAAACCAAAAACGTCGCAGCATATCCAGTTCTAAAGGGACTTTTACACCACTTACATTGTTTTACTGTGAGTGCTGATGTTAAGTACTCGCGCTACTGCCCCATTGCAGGCAAGAGTTTGGTAATGTCCCTATGAAGACCTGAAATAGTGGAGGAGTTGACCTGAACGGACCTTCAACGTGAGGAGAACTCCAGGAGAGTGAAGAAGAAAGAATACCAGAGTACTCACAACTCATGTTGATTATTTACTTTCTGTAATTTCGTCTAATTCATCATAACTTATTTTTTACAAATATGGTCTTCGACTACTTACTGTACCCGAATAAGACTAACAAGGCAATTTGCCTTATTATTAACGTTAAGAAATATTACTTCAGACTATAGGTCACGATTATTGACATTAGTTTCCTTTCTTAATTAGAAAATGGACATTTATAAGGTCTACTTTATAAGTTATGCTATTACTTTGTAAATAGATATGTTTATATAGTGCACCAATGAGATGTTAACACATAAGAATATATACTTTAGCAAGCGATAAATCTGGTACACACCTTATATCCATTCCTCGAGAAGTTCTTCTGGAGCAGGATGTAGTTCTCTGCAATTAAATATAGCTTCCCATTGGGTTATTTTACAAATCATTCAAATCAAATAATGATATCATGTGTCTTCAAAGAAAGATTTTAATATATAGCGGCTGTGATGTTTCAGCGCCTTGTTGTAAAAGTATCTAAAAAACAAAAAATGAAAATGGATAGGCCAACTAAATATTGGGCTTAAATTAGGTCGTCCATTATTGGAATAGAAGCTGAACTACTTCCTTAAGAGAACACAACCAGTGAAAAATTGTCTGCTCTAGGTCGCACACAAGTGCTTAACCTCCTTATGACAAAAAAACCAAATGAACTACCGCTCAACGCTATATACAGAAATCTTCAATGCTTTCTGGCAGTATTGCTGGACTGCCTATGAATTAGTTTAATAACTACTGGAAGTTGTAAGACATCTATAGCCCGGACATGGATCAAATTGCTCAAACTAAAGTAAAAATATAGAAATATTCAAAACTCCAATTTTAGTTGGTAGTTCTGGGCTTATGCAGTTAAAAAATATATACAAATGCCTAACTGTCTGAGGTTCTATGATATATGCAACATCTCATCATCCCTGTGCTCTTATTAACTAACCATATCTCAAATGTATATAATTATTACACTATCACAAGGCATCTTTATTCTCCTAGTACGATCGCAGTGAAAGGAACACCATAAAAAGTGTCTCCAGGATTCCATAGGCTGGCACTAAGAACCTATTATAATCTCTACATAAGACGGGTCCCGACGCGTTCTCTTTCCTTCTTGTTTGCGGGTTATGTGCGTTGTGTATTTACGAATGTAATAGAGGCAGTACGGCAACTTTTAGAACGGCAAACATGAGTGAGGTCCTAGACCTAACACTCGTCACCTGTTCGGAGAGCTTCACGGTGCATAACTGGAGAATGTTTGAGCAGGCATCTTTATCAGACCACGCTTGGATACTCTTTGAGGTTGTATTTGCTGTGAAGCATGCTAAAGCTTTCAAGAACGTTCGTAGGACAGATTGGGACCGTTTTTGTGGTGTAGTCAGAGACAGGTTGGAAGTTTCTCCACCCGAAGGGCTAATCACGGAGGCAGCAGTAGATGCTGCTGTTTATGCTGTCAGCGGTGTGTTGAATGAGGCGTTCCGGAAAGCTTGTCCTATTAGCAGTCCCAGTGGAAAATCTAAGCCACCATGGTGGAATGCGGAGCTGGGTCAGCTTAGGGAAAAGTCGGGAAGACTTATTAATGCAGCCAAGTGTAGTAGGGATCAAGTAGACTGGGCCCGTTATAAGGACGGTCTAAGATCTTTTAAGAAGGCGTTAAGACTAGCAAAGAGATCCTCTTGGAGGAGATAGGCCCGACGGTGTCGAGTTCTCGGCACCTACAAGGAGGAAAGGTAGAGCTAATCACCCAGCCCTATAGTCAGCGAGAAAGCTACAAAATGGGCGGTCCATTCATTTTACTCCCTTAAGGTATCAAAGGTATATGGATGCTTCCCAATTAGAATTTAAACCTTAGAGTAGTGAACAATTAGTTTTGTCACTAAAGCTCAGTAAGAGTACCACTAAAATTGTCACCTCATGGTTAAAATTCGACGTCACAAGATGACAATTAATCGCTATATTCACTCATAAGTGTAAATCACTATAAAGTGAATAATACTGATGATAAACACGTGCTTATTCCTTAAAAAAATCAGCACTAAGGGCCAAAACAAATCTATTCTTCCTGGTGATATTTACTATACTAGTGATCAGCATGTTTTTATAACTCTAAAACTTCATGTCGACTTAATTCCACTTAATAGTGCAAATTGCATAGTGATAAACACTTAATTTTCACAATCGAAAATCCTTATGAAGTGAGACAATTTTATAGTTATATATAATGCTTTTATTAGTGACTGGGACGTTCTCACCATCAGCTTCGGCACTCTAAAGCGACAAACTCTAAAGTTGTGTTAAGAACATCATAACGTTGTGCAGGTCAGGGTTAAAAAGACAACTATATGGTGTCTGTAAATATTTGTATGCCACTAAGGAGTACCTTTAACTACAGTTTTGAAACCAAAGAGTGAAAAAAAATTATACTACTGTAGATTATGTCATTTAAACTGAATGACGTGTGAAAAGCTTATTTTGTTAATTTATTATTTAGATTAAATAAAATGCGGTAAATATATAAAAAAAAAACCTTTGCGTGATATAACTAGGTACTTTCTAGCGAAAAGTCTGTTGACAATATCAAAATATGCATCAAACTCTCGACAATACAGATTAATTCTTTTCTAGCGACAACTCCAAAAGGCATTTTATTATTTATTTATTTATATGGCTTTAAAAAAATATTCATCGGTCGCATTCAACGCAATCTGTAATATGGCCAATAATCTGTCAAATTAAATGTCACTTAATAGTTTCAATTTCATCACTGAGAAGTCCATATATGAATATGGCACTTTATTTTTGCCATACCTATCAATTTTCATGTCAGTCACTATATGGGGAAATATGTAGTAAAAATCGCGATCTTATCACTATAGTCGGAAAATAATTTTTGATTAGGTGATTGTTCCGTTATTATCACTAAAATGAAGTGTGGAGCACTGCATAGTGAAATTCCTTCAAAATCCGCCATATTTTTGTTGAAATTATTGCCACCATATTGGATACAAAAATTTGTTCGAAAATATTTATTTTATTTCATAATGTTAGGCGTTTATAACATTGAAAATAGTCAAGAAAAATGTTTTGGAGGTACTTTAAAGTTAATCCAAACATTACTTTTGCTGAAAAAACGTCGAGATAAAAAATTCAAATTTAAGAATTTTTCAAATATTTACTAATAATAACTTATTTATGAGGCGTCTTGTTATTTTTCGATTTGAAACATTTTCTTTCATCAGTAAAATTTGATGCGTTTATAATTCATTTGGGTAAATATTGCAAAATATTGAATAAGAAATCCCTAATGCATATAATATAGTATACCTAATAATATTTTTTTTTATGTATATGCTCTTTTATTGTTGGCT
This sequence comes from Dioctria linearis, assembly GCA_963930735.1. NCBI lineage: Eukaryota > Metazoa > Arthropoda > Insecta > Diptera > Asilidae > Dioctria > Dioctria linearis. The sequence continues at coordinate 224,224,584 of OZ005740.1, read as the reverse complement.
CTTTGGCTGTTTTAAAAATTTCTTAAAAATACGTGGCAAAAGGCTCTACAAAGTGTAAAAAAAGACGCTAGCTAAAGTAAATGGTATAAAAAGTCAATAGGGACAAATAATAACATTTAAAACAATTATAACAACTAATAAACAACAAAAATGACACAAAAATGTAAAACAAATGACACAAAATTCTCAAAAGAGACTAAAAAACGGACGCAAGAATTTTGAAAAGGATCTAAAAGATGTACAAAAAATTTAGTAGTCCCAATTTTGACAATTGGGTAAGTGGCAGTTCCAACAAGTTCCAAATTTTCAAAATAAACTAATAAAAATGTCCCTAAACAAGCGAATTTCAACAAAAAATTTTGCAATTTAGCACCGAGACCGAAACCGAATTTAAAACTTAATAGCCGAACGAACGAAAAATTTACGCGATACCGTTATAGAGTCCCGCGAGGGCAGCCTGTAGTATCATAGACCTCTACAAACTGCCCTCATCATCCCTCCAGCTTAGCATCTTTAACAGAGTGCTTGTCCTTCCCACAGCACGTGCAACGATTCCTAAGCGGGGAGAAGCCCCGTGGACTAGTGTTGCAAATGCTGTGGCCTGCTATCACCAGCGAAAGACACGTCCTGCACCGACGATAGTGGTTGCCATGTGCAGCTGAATGTGTCTGCGTTCATTGCCAGATATTCAAGACGTAAACGTCTCTTCAATCTGTCAACGAAGTGGCGCTTAAGTGCTTGTGCGTGGTGTTGTGGGTAGTGTTCTGATTCCCATCTGCGGCTCTCATGCAATACAAGTAAATTGTAGATTTGGCCAGTGTCAACACAAAGCTAATCAAAAAATTCACTCGACTACAGACCTTTGGTCCCCATAGAAACGATGTCCTAGTAATGCCGAAATTCGGGTGGATCAACTGCCACATACCGCGCACGAGATCCACTAGACGTTGCAAAGCCGGACAAGTGAAGAACCTGTGAAACAGGGTGCCTTCACCAGCACAAACTGTGCAAATTCTCTGAACCCGCCGGTCAATATGTGACAACTGATTAGGATGCACAAGACTGTGATGCAGCAATTTGAATGCTACATCAGCATCTTTGTAATTAGAAGGATAACTGTAGACTACTCTGCAAGTTATCCCTCCCATCACGCTCATATTCACCCCGAGGTGTGTTCGCCATCATTTGTATCCTGTATACTCCGGAGGTCTTATTGACATAAGCACGTCACGGAGCACACGTGTTGTAAGTGTGCTGAAAGGTGTGTGAGGTGGTCCGTTCAGAACGAAAGCATCTTCCAACTTAGTGTCACGGTCACTGGTCCCAAGTTGGCGAAATCTCTCCCACGCAGAAGCAGCCAGGTCGTGTAGTTGTGAAGTGTTAGTGTTTATTCGACAGTTTCCAGAGATATCAATAATACCTCCGAGAACCGTCAGTGTATGCGTGTCAGCTTCAAAACCCCATTACTGAAGACTGAATCTATCAATTCAGGATTAAACCTGATTGGAATCGACGCGAATTGCGTGTACCGTAGAGCATTCCACTTAAGGTGAAATGTTGGCCTGATTCTGCCCCAGGTCTGAGTCGTTGAGATTAGATCCTGTAGCCAATCAAGAGGATAGGGTGGTCGAACAGAGAGTAGGTAGTAATACTTCCCTATGCCGATCCCTCACAGTACATTCACCCACAGTTGAGAAATCAAGCTGTCTCTCTGGCAAAACACTCTTTGGAATGCACGCACTTGGAGACACCTTGATTTCACAACCAAGTTAGTGAGACCTAATCTACCTATCTTGACTTGCAGACAGAGCGTGCTTTCAGCAACCCATCGTCTTCCGCACCAAAAGGCGTCTATCGCTCTTGCTTGAAGACGACCTACGAAGCCTTCATCAAACGTCTCAGACTTTAGCAGATGAACGATGGACGAGGTAATCAAATAGTTTATCACGACTGACCTACCCATTAAGGATAATGGAAAGAGTCGACTACGCCATGAGTTTACATCTCTAGAGAGTTTCTCAAGAGCGATGCGGCTGTTATTTGATTTACTTTCGCGTCCGATATACACACCTAAATACTTCAGGCAAGTATTAGTCCATTGGATGAGCAGTGGAGTATCTGTACGATCTCTCCACCTTCCACACCACAAGCCTTAGTAAGAACTAAGGTTGAGTTTAGCGCCCGCTATACGTTCGGACTGTTCGAAAACAGCACGAGCGACCGGAAAAGCTTCATCTCCTGTCACGAAATAGACAGATCATCCGCATACGCCAACATAAGAGGCCTCACATTGGTATATGGTAGACGAACCGCATACTGTCCGACCATTCGACGAAGATTCACCAGTAGTTGCTCCAACGAAAGATCATAAAGCATACCTGACAATGGACAGCGCTGTCCGATGAAACGAGATAGGAGCCAGATCTTGTCCTTGATGCTTAATCAAAATCGCTGAATCTCTATACAATTTCCCGACGATATCGAGCCACCTGGGCGAAAACCCAAATGCCTCGAGAGCAGTCAAGAGATACTCATGCGAGACGCTATCAAAAGCCTTTTGCTGGTCAAGTGAAATCATGGCCATTTGTGTACCTGTCTGTTCATGGTAGGCAAACAAATGCTTGGCTACCGCGATGTTGTCGTAGATACTACGACCAGGTATACAATAGGCCTGTTCCGGGTGTATTACCGAAGCAATCACTGAGTGCAGTATCGCCCCTAATGCTTTGCAGACGATTTTGTAGTCTAGATTGCATAGGGTTACTGGCCTCCAGTTCCCCATCCTCTGCAAATCTCCCTTCTTTGGAATCAAGCGCATAACAGACCTCCTCCAACTAGAAGGAAAGTCTGAATGTGTCTCAACCGCCGAATTGAAGACTTCAAAAAGGTCTGGAATTAATAAATCCCTGAAACGTATGAAGAATTCTGGAGTCAAGCCATCATAACCAGGTGAAGTGTGTCGCCTTAGATGCTTTGTCGCAGCAATCATATCCTCCAATGTGATTACTGTATCCAGGAGCTCCTTAATGTCTTCAGAGAAAGTGGGAATATTCTCAAGAAATTCATGAGTGGTCGAGGATGTTGTCGACGTCGATTCAGAGTAGAGACTACTGTAGTAGTCTCGAATATATTCTGATAGTTGTTGTCCGTTGAGGACTTGTCCAGATTCTTCAATTATCGATTCGACCTCACAAGAAGCAGTACGACGTCTAGTCGCCTGAAAGAAGTGCTCGGTTGGAGAATCGCCTTCTCTCAGCCAGCGTGATTGGCCGCGCAGCACAAAGTCCAAGCTGTGCTTGTAAGTCTGGGTCGCTAAGCGTTCCTTTATTCCCGAGAGCCTTCGGCCGACAAGCTAGAAGCTTGATAGCCACTTCGATTGAAACTCGTCTCGATAAAAGACCGAATCTGGAGCTTTCCAACATCCCACCATTGACTAAGAAAAGGAAAGTCAGCTTTCCTCTCTTTCCAATCGTGCCAGAAATCAATGAACCCATTGATGAACTGCTCGGAATTCAACAAATAGTTGTTGAATATCCAGTATGCAGTTCGTCTTTCAACTAGAGTGCTGGTCGCCACTACAAGAAGATGATCACTAATCGAACACACTTCATGAGTGACACCAACGAAATGTTCTAGTATTCCAGGTGAGACGTAAAGTCTATCAATTCTGGAGAGTGCGAGACTTCCATGGATATTTCTCGAGACCCTCGTGTATGATCTAGTCGTAGGATGTATCCAACGATAGATATCCACGAGTCTGAAAACACCGACAAAATTCCTCAATCGAGTAGCATTGACAGAGTTGAACTCAACTCCACAGTGCCGATCCATTGAGGGATTCAGAGTGCAGTTGAAATCAACTCCGAGGACAGTTTCACCGCTAAAATTCACCAGACAGGACTGAACACTATCAAGAACTTGTCTTGTAATGTCCTGGTCATGAGGAAGGTACACGTTTACTACCTTGATATTTTTGTCTTGAATGACAAAGTCCAAGGAAAAAGCGAAGCCTGAAAAGATATCTGTATAGACAAGAGACGATAGTGTAAATTTGTTGGATACAATGATTGCCACCCCTGAGCCTCGGCGAGGCGCATGTGTGGAAAACATTGCATAGCCAGTGTGTAGATAAGCATAGCACTCAAGTTGTGTATATGTGTCTTGTGTAAAATTCGTCTCCTGTAGAAGCGCGATGTCTAGTCGTTCTAACCGAGCAACATCGTTGTACTTCCTGGACTCCTGTTGTAGGAGCTGAAGCTGAGGAAGTAACAACTCTGGCCTCTCCAGCTCCTTTACAAGAATACTCCTGATTTTATCTGAATTCTTCTTGTACTGGAGCTGAGCAAGAATTTCGGAGATATTCTTCCTAGGAAGGGTGTCCATCCCCTTCGAGACTTCAAATTGGCTACCAGTCGAAATGATGCTATCACACGCCTCATAGCCACCGAAGCTCGAAAGACCAGTCTCATCCAAGCCAGTCATGTCGCAGTCCGAAAGCTGCTTGAGAGATGCTTCCACCTCCCTCACAACAACCCTCGAAATGCCAGCTCCACTGTCGCCCTCCTCCGAGTGGGACCGCTTTGATGCGACTGGCTTTGCTGGCAGCTGCAGGATCACACGGTCAACCTTCTTCCTCCTCGTTCTCTTTTTTTTTTTAATAAATAGCTTGTCGACTCCTCGTCGGAAGTAGCTGTGTTTTCACGTGCCGACGTGGCGATGTTTACAATCATAATTATTTTTGCCTCTAGGACAACTTCAGGCACCTTAACAACTGGCTTTCTCCGAAACAGCAGGTTGAGTGCCGGCCGAAGGTTCTTTCTCTAGATCCACTACTGTAGTAGTGGCTTCCTTCGAGGGAACCCTCCGTTCAGCCTTCTTCCCGATTCTCCTGGAGCAGTCAGCAATAAAATGCCCTACCAAATGGCAAGCATGGCATTTCGCTTCGGTGCCCATGTCTATCCAGTATTTCGAGCCGGATATGCTCAGGTAAAAGCCTGACGGAAGCGTACACCCCTTATTCAAGGTAATGGACACTTCCCGACTGGTACCGAAGATACCCCGCCCGAGACCCTCGTCCCCAATTTTATTGGGAATAGCCCGAACCTTTCCATGAACCTTCCCGAATCTCCCAAGGAAATTCGAGAAGTCTTCATGTTGGGCTCGTATAGGGACCCGCGAAAACACGACCTTCGTGGGCTTCTCTTTTAGCGGGTATGGCAAGAGGTGTCCCCCGATGCCCTCAAGCATAAAATTGGTAGCGCTTTCGAGAGTCGTGGTGTAAACCTCGACCATTCCTCCAGCTATAATTCCCATTGAGAATAGCTGTTCACAGGAGATGACGCGGAAGATTGTCTTCAGGTATGCAGTCTGAGGACATCCTCTGATGTGCTCAAGCTGCATCCCGTAGCTCTTGTCCTGCCACTTCCCGTCGAAGAAGCCAGGGAGACCCGCACTGGTCTTGGGCCAAGGCTTATCTGCGTCCAATGGGGCTGGACGAGGAGTCATGCCCGTTCCTAAAATTTCTATAGCGGGAGCCTGCCGGGAACTACCACTTAGCTGCGCATATGACTTCCCTGACACTAATGCCGGGGATCGTAGTGCTGCTACTGGTTTTGCTACTGGTGCCGAGAAAGCGGTGGCCTCATGGCGCTGAAGCTGTTTTAACGACTTCCCAAGCTTGGGTTTTTCAGTTGGGTTGATGCTGTCGTTGTTGTGGCTGCGGGTACTGCTGCTTGTGCAGCAGTGCTTGGAGTTGATGCTCCAAACGCTGTATTCTCCGACGGAGTTGGCTGCAGTTTCTTGGCCTCTTGACTAGTGCCCTTAAAAGCCTTTTCATTGAGCCCTTTTAAGCTTTTTGAAGAAGAAGAAGCGCTTAAGTTCTTCTTCCTCCTTCCACTTGATTTGAGGGGATTTTCATTCCCCCCAGAATCGCTGCTGCTCTCACCCATTTAGCGTGAGGCAGAGAAGGTTTTTATACTTTTTATTTTATTTTAATAAATTTATAATTTTCGATAAATTTAATTTTTTTATTATTTTTTCTTCTACTTTAATATATTATTTTACAATTATATTATTTTTGCAAACTCCGAAAGTAAATTTTTTTTTACCGTTGCCGTGTTGCCATGGCAACGGCCGAAATTAAATTAATTTGTGGAAATGTCACAAATTTTTCGTTTTTCACAATTTTTTTTTAAACTTTTTTTATACTTTTCTGGTTATACGACACTTTCGCAGAGGTGGTACCGCCGGTAACACTATACTTCACTTTTCAGGTTTTTTTATCAGTTATTTTACTATACTTTTATTAATTGCTGCGAAGCTCTGGTTTGACACATCTACTCTTTAGAATAATAATAATAATAATTCTTTATTTGGCTATGTACAAAGATACATATGCTATCTTAGATTGTACAAAGTGCAGTGGTTAAATAAAATTCTTCGTTACTACAAAACAACTACGAACTAAGCAATTCAAAATAGAGGAAAAAAAAACAAAAAACAAAAACAAAAATCAAAGGATATAATCATGTAATGGAAGTAGTAAAATAAATAAAGAAAAAATAAAGAAAAGAATAGTAAAGACTATAGACTAAAACTAAAAATAGCGTACAAGAGAGAGAGAAAAAAGAACAACAAAGACCTTAAATGTGCGTCACCATTACTAAACAGAAAGGGTTGCTAGTGTAATGAACCCACAAAAGTTACTGTTGGAAGTCGTGCGCTGAATGCTGCTTGGCAGCTGATTCCACCTACGAGCGCACTGAACGAAGAAAGAGCGCTCACCATATTGACCCTTGCATCGCGGAATCAAAAGGTTTTCATGTCTGGTCGATTGTAGGAACTGTAGCTTCTCAAACAAGTACACTGGATTCTTAAGGTAAATGAGCTTGTGGAGAAATTTCAGGCTACGAAAAATGAAATAAGTCTCTAAATTGCAATCCAGAAGAGAGCTTGCATACAATGACATGGCTATTCCTAGGCAATTTGTAAATATATCTAATCACATAATTGAATGCTACGAGTATTTTTCTCCGGCAGATTGAGTCAAGAACTGGGAAGATTATGCTGGCAAAAGTAAAATGTGGAATAACTAATGTTTTGACAAACCGCTGACGCAAACTAAGCGAGAGGATACTAAAGTTGAGCCAGAGCTGTCTCAAACAGCCATATATTTTCCCTAATGTCCTTTTAATGTGGTTGCAACAAGAGAACTTCGAATTAAGTTCAACGCCCAAATTCATGACACAGTCCCTATAAGGAAGTGTTACCTCGTTTAATAGAATGGGAGGAAGCATACTTGAGTCAATGGCATTTCTGTAAATAGCTAGGCAGTTTGATTTACTTAGATTAAGTGCTAAACTATTTTGTAATGACCACTCATGAATGCGTTGGAGATCATCATTAAGTCGACATAAACAGTCCTCCATTAATCCTATTGGTCTGCTGAGATAAATTTGCACGTCGTCCGCATAGAGATGTACAGAGGCATCCAGCACTACGTCAGGAAGATCATTGATATAAAGACAGAAGAGTAGATGCCCCAGTATGGATCCCTGGGATCCTACAGCATTTGACTTCATTGCATGTAATGCTGATAACACTTCAACTTCATCAACGCAGCAAAAGGCAAAACCATCAACAGAGAAGTCATCTATCATGGGACTGACGCTGGGTGCCTGAGATGAAGAAGCTGCGATTGAAGCCAAAAATTTATTAAGCTCATCCGGATCAATATTTATCTCAGATGATTCCTGACCGAATACGCCCAAGTTTCGAATATTCCTCCATAAGGTTTTAGGAAGAAGATTGGTGTTTAATTTATCTCTGAAATAGGCACTCTTTGCGGATCGAATTAAAGTTCTAACTCTGTTGCGGACAAGAAAATCCCTCTCAGCCATAATATGACGAATCTCACTAGTTAACCATTGACATTTGGAGGACTTAAGACGAAAACTGCGAATTGGAACGTAATTGTTGTAAAGACAAGTCAGTGTTTGTAAGAGAAAGACGACTTTCACATCAATAGACTTGGATGTGTAAATAGCATCCCAAGTCAATCCTCGGCACTCAGCACAAAGGCCAACATAATCATCATGCTTAAAATTACGATAAGTAATGACCGGTTTAATTTGACAAGGGTTCCGATCTAAGGTTATAGTTTAAGAAAAGAAAGTGTCGAATTCACTAGGAGGGCTAATTTGATTATGAAATTGAACTTTGTCGTAGTCAACTGTAAGCATATAATCGAGTTGCGAATGGTTTGATATATTAAAGTAGGTTGGTTGATTATTGATTTTACCAAGGTTTAAAGTTTGCAATAGATATTCTAAGTTATCTGATAATGCGTTGACGCAGAGAGAGTTCACATTCAAATTGCCACAGAGAACGACATTACGATTTCGTAAAATGGATGGTGATATAGATTCTTTAAACTCTGTAGCTGCATCAATGCTGAAGCAATTGGGAGGACAGTAAGTACTAACAAGAACACATTTGTCAAAACCCGTATCTATCTCGACGCAAAGGAACTCAATTATGTCACCGGGAGAAGAAGAGTTAATCATAGATGCTTTTAAGGAATTATGCACGTAGACAGCAACTCCTCCACCATTACGACCAACACGATCATTCCGAAAGATACTGTAATTTGGTAAAGACAAGCTTTGTGAAGAAACAATTTCATTCAGCCAAGTTTCACAGGCAAGTATAGCATGAACTTGTGACCCAGAGAAAATGTCCTGCAATAGACCGACCTTGTTACGAAGACTTCTAGCGTTGAGATAGGTTAGATTGAATCCATTATATCGAGAAGAAAAAACCTTGACAAGCGCCCTCACGACGTCCAGCGATAAAACGTTACCGATCAACGAAAATCACCCACGCACAGAAACCAACAGATCTACAAGAAGCGAAAGCTCTTCTCAAGATAACGCATATTAGAGGTAATAAGACCAACAGCAAAATATAAAGAATTATAAAATTAAAGCTAAGAAGTCTACCCATTACCTAATATAAGATATATGTATAAAACAAATCAGAATTAAAGAAATTAGATTTAAAAGAATTTACCATAAAGGAATTAAATAACTAAATAAATTCAGAAAAATTACCAAATTCGAAAATAATCAAAAAAAAAAAACAGAAAGGTTAAAGAAACAGTCACATATTATTCATCTGAATTAATTGCTTCGCCAATCATTAAAATAAAACGTCAAGTACTGGAACTACAACGGGTGGATCATCTGATTTGACACAAACATAAACATTTCCACGTCGGGTAAAAGTAGGGTGAATGCGATTTTCCTTTCTAAGCTTCAAAGCAATTTGACTATTTTGCTGCGTTAAACTTTTAAAGACATTAATCCTGCTATCAGATAACAAATAAGAACTAAGCTCGTTTAACTTAAATTGACCAAGCCTCTAAATCTCTAAATAAACTCTCTTTGTTCGCAAATAGAAGAGAACTTCACAATTGACGGCATGTTCTTTACATTACGTTTCGTTTGATGACGTGACTGTATTCGAAATGCGGTTGCGTACGGAGATAAAACATGATTAATTCTGGTACAAATATCTGAAAGTAGACGCTGAGGATTTTCATCGGAGCATTGAGGTATACCGGTGATCACTGCATCAGAAAGTCTATTTACACGGTGTACACTATCAAGCTCGATGCGAATCGTATTGATTTCAGCTTTAAGGTGTTCAAGATCGTTGTTAACTTTAGCAATTTCCTTCTGAGTTGATGACACTATGATATCGATTTTTTGAGTTATTCGATCTTCAAATGCTTCAAACCTCTCCGACATAACATCGATCAGCTTGTTCACAAGAGTTTTTTCAAGAAGTTCAAAGCGGTGAACGGAACTAACTGAACTAGATCTGCTGGACTGGGGGTAGCCGTTGCCGTCAACCTCCCTCCGCTGGTTTTTCGCTGCACCTCTCGTTGTAGCGGGAGAATTAAGAGCTGGTACTTTGGAGACTTTTTTAGAATTTGCAATCTCGTTCTTTCCCATTGCGAGTAATTACGAAAACAAACAACCTGATAACGCACTTCAGAAGTTAACAAATTAATTATTTACGTCGGATACAGATGTGAAACTATATTGCTGGATACTTAATTGAATAATTCGGATAGAACTCGCGGAATTAGGCAATAAACCAGAGCATTCAAAAACACGTCTACTCCAGAGATGTCATAACCTATCTAATGACATATACCTACATTACAGAAGATTAAAACCAAAGTCATGTTAATTTAGACGTTATAGTGAATTAATGTTATAGACTTCCGTAGAATTATCACTTGCGTATTAATATCTCTTTACATTACACATATTGTCATCACATTTTTTGTATGTTGTAACGAACCTGTACATGGCTAGACATTAATAGAACTATGTATGAAGTTTTCTATAGGAAATTTTCCTTCGTATAATTCACAATAGCTTTCTGAATTGATGTTATAAGTAGGACAATATATGTAGATTCACTAGACACCTTCATCCGAGTACCCGAATTTCCTACAAAAATTTCTAGCAAGTTGAACTGGCCTGTCCGGGAGACCTAGAAAATCCTACTCCACCTCCACCCCTGCCTATAAAGCCAGTACGTGAAAAACGGAGGGTTATCGGTAGTACGTGTAACAGACGGAATCCAATAATCAGTACGTGTGCAACGGAAAGCCATCCCAAAGTCAGTACGTGAAGAACGGAGAGCTACTGGTAGTACGTGTACAAACGGAATCCAATAGTCAGTACGTGTACAACGGAAAGCTATCCTGTCACCAGTACGTGAACAATGGAGGGCTAGTGGTGGTACGTGAGCAACGGAAACCAATAGTTAGTACGTATACAACGGAAATCTCTCCTGACCCACACTCAAAATAGATTTAGAAGTATTCACAAACACCGCACTAATATAAATTATTTTAAATTTATAATAGGGACGCAAGAAGAAAAAATACTTAATTTGAAATGTTGTCATTTGGACCCCTCCCTCCACTGAAGCTACCCAGAGTCAAGTTCTGACGTTTTACTACCGACCGAACTATTGGCGCGTCGAGCAATCCCGACCGTCTGAGCAAACGACGTCACAATGTATAGTGCTATTTGAAAATGAAAATCACTATCTTTAAACGTGAAAATCACTTCCTTGTAACGTGATATCAACTAAAATCAATCCATTCATGGTGAAAAAAATAGAGAAAATAACGTTACTGTCCTCAAAATGGAACGTTTCATTCACTCATAATCATTCCCCAAAATGGTGTATAGATCCAGCTTGGGACGTGTTATGATAACAAAAATGGTAGTTAACAATACTATAGACGGACTTTAGTGAGAGTTTATCATGTTCCAATTACTATTTGTCACTATAAAATGTTAGTTGGGTTCAGAAGGCACTGAGGTACATAATTACATGACTAGTGCCAATTTTTAAAAGCTGTCTGAGGCTTGGGTTCTTGTGGAGGGCCTGGCAGGAGGTGAGCGTAATCTTCATTCCTAAGGCAGGCAGAACGGGCCATTTGGAGGCAAAGAACTTTAAACCTATCAGTCTCTCCTCCTTTATGCTTAAGATCTTGGAGAGACTAATAGAGGTATATATAAGAAGTGTCTGGCAGAGCGGCAGCATGCCTATACAAAAAGGAAATCGGTAGAGTCGGTACAGCATGCAGTGGTATTCGTTGTTGAGAAATCTCTAGAATATGAGGAATACACTCTAGGTGCCTTCTTGGATATTCAGTGGGCTTTCAATAACATGAAGGTGGAGGTTATATATAATAGACTGAGAAGGGTGGGTGTGAATAAGGGTCTATGTGACTGGATCAACTCAATGCTTCTCAGTAGAAAGATTAGCTCCTGCTCAGGTGACGCCATTGTGAGAAGAGCAGTCTATAGAGGTACACCACCGGAGATGCTATCACGAGTCCTGTGGCTACTGGTAATGGATAAACTCCTCATCAAATTAGAGAGAGAGAGGGATTTAAGGCAGTTGTCTACGCGTACGACAGATGCAACCTGATAACTGGAAAATTTCTCTCTACAAAAAGTGAAAGGCTTTAGCTGGTCCTTTTTACAAGAAGGAGGCGGGTACAGCGTTTCAGACTTCCCATGCTGGGTGGAGAGGATCTTACTCTCCTTAGTGAAACAAAGTATTTGGGAATCATACTTGATACCAAGCTGAGCTGGAAGGTTAATCTAGAAGAACCCGTGAAGAAGCCAGTGTGGCCTTCTACACGTGCAAGAGAATATTTGGCAGATATTGGACATTAAAACTCAAAGTGGGACAGGGGATATACACAGCCATCGTTCGGTCCATCCCCTACTACGGCTCCACGGTCTGGTGGACTACACTGACAGGGAAATGTAACCTAGATATGCTGTCAAAAATCCAGAGGTCTGCTTGTATGGGAATAACTGGGTAACTGCGCACCACGCGCACGGCAGCACTGGAGGTCATGCTGGACTTACTGCCACTGGACCTCTAATTAATCCAGAGGTGTAGCGACAATTAGTGCTGTCAGGCTGAGAGCTGGGGGTCGATGGATCGAGAGGGGTGTTGGGGCCTCCAATATAATCCAGAAGATGGACTTTAGTATTTGCATGGAAGAAACAAACTACCAAGTACCAATCTTGACTTTTGGTGGGGGCGTCAATACAATGATGCCCACGAGGAGTGAGTAAATGCAGTGTTTTTCAGGCAGAACTCGTAACGATTTATCAGGCGGTAACATTGGTATCCATGAGCAGAGTGTCCTCACGTCATGTATGCATATATACTGATAGCCAGGCAGCCATCAAGGCGCTGGATGCTGTGCTAATAAAATCAAAATTGGCTACAAGGCACAAGGTGACCTTATGCTGGGTACCTGGCCATAAGGATATCTCAGACAACGAGACGGCTGATGATTTGGCGCTGAATTGGATAGCTCCGCAGCGATAGCTTATGCAAGGATCCCAATCGGAGCGATAAAAGAGGAAACATCAGGGGCGCCTATCGAAAAGCAAGCCTCCCGTGGGCCAGCAGGTAAACCTGCCGTATTGCGAGGCAATTGTGCCCTGCATAAGACAGCGAAAGGATAAGAAAGCTGCTTAATGGCAGCAGAACAAACACCAGGAATCTAGTAGGGATCTTTATGGACCACTGGGCCATAGGTGACCATACTAGAAGACTGGGGATAGGAGAGAACGATTTCTTCAGGAGCTGTAAGGCCTCAGAGGAAATCGAATCTGTCCAGCACGTGCTTTGCGAATGCCCCGACCTGATAAATAAAAGATGTAGGTTATTGGGTAGCTACTTCTTTTCAAGTCTGGGGGGAACTGCAAAGTAAAGGATTCTGATATATACTGCGTTTTCTGAGAGAAGCAGGATGGACCTAGGTAAAGAGCTTTGGGCTTATCTTGAATTTTCTAAGGGAAGCAGGATGGCTCTGGGGCGGCTTGGAAGGTTGCTCCATGGGGCCTAGGGGCAAATGGACCCAATAGAGGTGTAAGTGATGCATGCTAGTTATCTTGCGGTGCCCCTCTTACCTAACCTAACGTGGTAATTCGCTGTTCTCCTGGATAGCAACTTCAAAATTTACAGACAAGATGCTGGGCTGTATAGAGCCTGAGCGCCTGCTCAGTGGCTGAGTGGCCTCTTATATCCCTGATGCGGAAAGCCGCAAACTTTGTATGTGAGCGTAGACTTTGCAGCTCTTACTCTCAAACTTTCATTTTAGCTTACAGTCTAGCCCAATGAACATTTTTGCAGCTACTTAGTTGCAGGAATTAGATTTTTATTTTATTAGGGTTTCCGGAGCTGTTATACTACACGCAATGTATGTATTTTATAATAGTTCGAAGCAAATCTTTTAAAAAATTGAGCTTCTGGAGCAATTTAGTTGTCGAAGAGTTTTGCAAAGATATAAAAAATTAAATTAGAGCACTTATAAAACCATTTGGTTGCGACTTGAATCCTTTATCTCAAGAGAGGGACTTTGGAAGAGTGGGAGGAGAAAGATTTGGAGTTAATTTCTTAAAACTTGTAAGTCAGGAACTCAATTCTGCTAAACTGCTAAGCTAATCTCTGGGCTAGCATGTATAAGTACTTCATCAGAAGGAATGATATCTACCAAACTGGTAAGTTAAATACTATATTCATTATGGATAAGTATTTCTTCAAAAATGTAAAGGTTTAAATCAAATCTAGGTAAGTATTTCGTTTAAATAAGATCTAGAGAACTAGTAAATTAAACGCTATGTGCACTATACCTACTCAAGTCATCCTCGAACAATTCTTTAAATTACATACGGAGAGCCGGAACTTCAATTCGACGCCCCTCAACGGTCGATAGTAAAACTTTCTTCTAATTGGCTTGTAACAAACAAGAACGTGAAGGTCTGAACCTATACAATTAGATTATTTGAATATTGATATCAAACCAGAAGATCAATTAGAACTTATGCATAATTAGCGTAGGGAGATTTCATATGATGAGTAATTGAGAATCAATTACTGCCTGTATACTGATATGTATTTGTATATCATGAGGTGATGAGAATTATCTTGAATAGGTAAATTAGATAGAGTATCGGGGTACATAACAAATTATTGTGGATCAATCCCTCTTTTGGCACATGGTTGTTTGCTATTAGGTACTCTTCTTTTCAAATATCTCCACAAATTCTCTATAGGATTGAGATCTGGTGATTGTGGGGGCTATCGAAGAGTTTCAATATTATGATCGCCAAGCAATTTGGCCGTACTGCGAGCAGTGTGCTTTGGATCGTTGACTTGCATTATTAAGCTATCTCCAAGTTTGTGTCGCGGGTGCTACATGCTACATACCTAATATATCAAGATTTGGTAGATATGAGTCCTTTAAGATATATATATAGTCAGTTGCTCGCATAATTCCGCTGATAAGTCTCAAAATTCCAATTTAATTGCCGTTGAAACATCCAAAATATTAATGAGCCATCACAAAATTTGAGGGTTTTCTGAATATTACCTTCTTGAAAACCAACGGACTTGTTCACCCACATCCAATGCGGCCCACCTAAATATGACGTGTTTATTTTTAACTAGTCAGACCATATAATCAACTTCCATTCTTTGGCGTCCAGTCTTTGGATTTTTCGGTAAAATGAAGCCTCACCTTTTTATGGCGGTCGGTTAAAAGCAGGTACTGAAAATAACAATTATTTTCATTTTTTCTAACTAAAGAATCATTTAGAAAAGTTATAGATGGATTGATTGGAATATGATTCTTATTATTATTATTCTTATTATTATTAAAGAGTCTGCTTTTCGCGCCTATCAAGTGCATCCTTGTCCAGAACTGAAAGAAATCTACAAGACTGCACGGAACACCTGCAAGTCCATTATCCAGAGAGAAAAATTTCTTTTTGACCAGAATGTTAGACAAAGAATCTTGGCAAGCCGCAAAGGTAGTAAAGGTTTCTGGTCCCTGGTCAAAACCATCAGGAGCAACTTCAGCAGTTCCTTTATACCTTCACTACTTAATAATGGTGAAGTGGTTGTTGACTCCCAGGATAAAGCTAATATTTTGGCTGCTAGATTCGCATCAAATTCTTTTCTTCCACCCACTTCACAGGCACCTGTCGTGCATCCCCCGTGCGGATGTATACAAGAGCCAATACACATCCGTACGAGAGATGTGTTCAAGGTCCTTAATGGTATCAACGTCTCTAAAGCCGCAGGACCTGATGGTTTCTCGCCGCTATTAATTAAAAGCTGTGCCTCATCCTTGGCTAAACCTCTGCGCAAACTATTCTACCTGTCCTATTCGACAGGAAAATTTCCAACTGCTTGAAAACTAGCTCACGTTCAGCCTATTCCCAAGAAAGGAGAGGGTAGCGATCCCTCAAATTATCGACCAATTGCAATCACTTCGATTCTTTCAAAGGTTTTTGAATCTATCATTAACTCCAAATTAATGAAGTATCTGGAAACCAATCAGCTCATCAACGATCGCCAATACGGCTTCCGGGACGGTCGCTCATCTGGAGACTTGCTGACTTTTCTTACGGAACGTTGGAATCGTAGTCTTCACAATTTTGGTGAGTCCAAAATCGTTGCTCTAGATATTTCAAAGGCCTTTGATAGAGTCTGGCATCCAGCCCTTTTAGCCAAACTCAAAGCACTTGGTCTTTCCCCTCCTCTTCTATTATGGATTGAAAGTTTTTTATCTAGTCGCCAAATACGATGGCGTTATATCTGAACCTCATCCTATTAATGCCGGTGTCCCCCAGGGCTCTGTTATTTCTCCGACTCTATTTCTAATCTTCATTATTGATCTGCTTTCCCTTACTTTTAATCCTATCCATAGCTTTGCTGATGACAGTACCCTTGATTTCGCATACTCCTTTGACACCCTTGCGGATTCCAGAGGGAACGCCACATGTGTTAAACGAGACTGCATGATTAGATCATTGAATAACGATCTTGACAATATTCTTGCTTGGGGCAAAGTGAATCGCGTCGAATTCAATGCATCTAAGACCCACAGCTGTCTCATCTCATTAAAACAAGACCATCACTTAACCACTCCCGTTTCGTTTGATGGAGCATTAATTTCTGATTCACCGTCACTAAGAATTCTTGGCATTAATATTTCCAGTAAGTTAAGCTGGACAGATCACATCTTCTCGGTTGCCAAAGAAGCATCAAAATGTCTTGGTTTTTTGAAAATGTGTAAGAAATATTTCAGCCCATCAAATATAGCGCTCCTCTACAAGTCCTACATCAGACCTAGAATGGAATACAATTCCCATATCTGGGCCGGGGCTGGACGCACAGCCTTAGCTTCATTGGATATTGTCCAAAAGAGAGCCTGCAAGCTCATTGGCGATGTGGCAATTACTCGTCATATCGACTCGCTCGAGCACCGTCGCAATGTTGCATGCCTTTCGCTCCTTTATCGCTATATGCATGGTCAATGTTCTGATGAAATATCTGGTCTGATCCCTTGTAGAATAGTTCCTGCACGCAATACTCACGCTGCATCCCGCGCTCATCCTTTTACCCTTCAAATTACCTTCGGCCGTACACTAAAATTCCGTGATGCTTTCTTATCCCGAACAGTGCGAATGTGGAACAGTCTACCATCCTCTGTCTGTCCTCCGGCATACAACCTGCGAAAGTTTAAGGGCGACATACATCGGCACCTCCGCTGCTCTCCTCATATCCCTTAATCCTTTCCCTATCTCCTTCCTGCCACGCTGTGCTTTGCATCATAGGGTATCCCCTGAGCTTGGCTTAATAATATAAAAAAAAAAAAAAAATCCTCACGAATTTCCTATACTTTTTATAATTATGATTTTTATTCGAAATTATAAAAAGGTAATTTTTTTTGGATTTATATTTTGAAAATCAGAAATAATAGCTTACTTTTCGCCCACCAGGGTTCGTTTTGCACAAATATTCTACCATTTTCCTTATTTTGCGTACGAATCCTATTGGTATAGAGTACTTTTTAGCAATTTTTTGAACTGAGTACTTCTTTTGAAGATCATCAAGAATTGTTGCCTTCACGTTCTTTTGGATAGCTTTTGGAATTTTTCATTTAGGTTAGCTTTAGTTTCTATTAAATAAATTAAATTTTTTTACTTTGTTATAACATAGTAATTTACTAACTTACCGAAATATTAACTCAACATTTTTTTTTCTTTTATGTAAAATATTACGTCCAGCACGCAAAACTGTTCACGCCACTGCAACAAAACAACGGAAAAGATTAGCTCTTTCCAACACTATTCGAACAGAATTACTATGAAATATTGCGTTACATAATTTCCAAGAATTTGTGAGGGTACAGTGTCTTAGAAAATACAGTTGTTTTGCTTGTACATCAGAAAAGTAGAATTTTTCTCTTTTATGAACAGTTTTGTGAGTCACTGTAGGTACAGTAGAGGAAATGCTTCTGTTGAAATTACAATATCTTGGTTGCTTACCCGGAGTTACACCTTCAAGACAGCTTGCATGATGAAAAATCATGGCAGCTGGGAGATAGTAATTTGACATTTATAGAGTTTTCAAAATGTCGGAAAAGAAATGGTTGAGAGAAATTCATAAATATATACCGGGAAAATGAAATTTTCTGGGATCATTTGCATTACATCATTTACCAAAACCTTCCTTTTCCTTTTTTCTTGGGTTTTTATCATTCTACTACTTCCTTTATTGCTTTAATTTTCCAATATATGCAAGAATTTACGTCTCAATGCCATTTTTTAAACTTGCATGCAAGCTGATAAGACATCAACCGAACTGCCTTCTGCTGTTAAGTTTAAAATTGCGTTGGTAGAGAGGCTTGCATGCAAGATGTAACCTCCCGGTTAGTTGAATTAAAAGATTGCCAACTACCATGGCCACAACAGCGGAGAGAGTAGGTACTCTTTCTTCCCAGCGGGAATTGGAAGCATCAGATGATGCAAGGGGAAGCTCTACTCAGAAAGCATGAATGCATGGCTTTTCGTTGGACACTTCATTTCTATGTAACATTATTTGTCATTAGGAGGAAGCAATAGAAAACTTTTGCAACTGAGTTCCCTCCATCAAGCTTCAGAAATAGTCCCGTCAAATAAGCCGAAAAAATGCTAAAGATCGTATTTAATTCCATTCAGGCTGCAATTTGGAGGGTTAGTGTAGGGTTTTGCCTTCAGCAAAATTTGCCAGAAGAAATATTTAATTTGAAAAATAAAATAAAAAACAAATCGTACCTTCAGTACGATTTGTCGTGGAAATTGCAATATGTATGTACGAACGTACATACATATCACAAAAAAGCTTTCGCGATAAGAAGAGCGCGCCGCGAAAATACATTGTATGTATACGCGCGCGGCAATTCTAATCATCGTGACGGTGGCTGATGTTTATAAAAGCATCAAATTTCAAGCCTCCGTCCAACGAAAAATATTCTGGACTTGTTTAAACAAGTCCAGAATAAATGAAAATTTCCTCAGGGTGAAAATGCAACTATGCATTTTCTACCCTGAACGAAGGCTCTTGATCGCGAAAAAAGTGATCAAGAGCGGAGTTGAATTTTAAATTTTCTACGCGGCAGTCGAGTTTTAAAAAACGAAGTACGGCGTTTTGGGAAAAGAGTTTTAGAAGTGAATTTAAAAAGAAATAAAAAACGACCTGGGATACGGACGGTTTGGCATGGTTGGCTCGACGCGACGGTTTTGAGAATATGTACGATAAATTAAAAAAAAAATTAGAATTAATTGAAAAGCTTATTATTCGCGAAATATTAGTAACAGATGTTCAATAAAAAAATTAGCGTTAACCGAGAAGTTTCTTGTTAGTGAAAAAATAAAAAAAAAAATAAAAAAAAAATAAAAAAAAATAAAAAGAAAATAAAGGAATAATCAGAGAGCTGTTGGATTTCGCCAGAAAAAATAAAAATGGAATTAAGCAGGTAGGAGTACTGATTCTGCGAATATCTATATATATAACACTTTGAAGCTTCACCCTTAAATGCGTTTTCAAGTATTGCAAATTCGTTTTTCTTTTCTTTACACTACTACTAAAACTAATGCTTGCGACTAATACTACTACTAATACTAATGTCTGAGGTACATTCAAGCTGATTCCATTTTTCTTTTTTATTTCGGTTTGGCGTTCATATCCCTATGGTTTATTTTCTTCTTCCAAATTCCTTCACCTTTTGAAAAACATCTGCTACTTTTGCGTCCTCATTTCTTATCATCCACAACATTAGCACTTACTGCAGATTCCTACTTTCTTTTCTCTCGAGCTTCGCTTTTCTTTCTCCTTGACTTTCAAAGTTGAATGCTTGTTCCTGTCCTTGTCTGAACTGCTCTTATGTCCCTTCTTACGGTCTTTCCCGCTATTACTGCTCGATTTTGCCTAAAATCAAAGAACTAAACAGTATCGCTTTCCAGAATACACATAACACAGGTGACGACAAACTAAATATAAAAGTGCAATTTTTATCATAGATTTCATTACAATTACGGTACCTAATTTTTAAGTATCGGAGTCAATCGAATTTCATGTCATTATGCAATGTTGGACAATTTTTGTTTATAAAAAACTCTACTCGTACTTTCCTATGCCCACCATAAGTATTAAAAAATCGTACTATTAAGATAAAATTTATTATCTGCCAACATTTCTTATCACCTTTATGAATTTCAAGGTCAGTTTCATGCTAAATTTAAGTCCTGGCTACGAAGCCGTGAGCATCCTACTTGTTTTTATTTCATTACCCTAGCGTTCTGGTTTAATCCCCAGCGTGGTACTTTTTCCAATTATATTAAACACAGCTATAACGAGCAAAAGCTCTGCCCCACAAACATTGATAACTAATAAGCAAACGGGTATCGTGCGAATACAGTGTACGTGTGTAAGCAATTCAATGACAGTCAGACCCTATGACCCGAAGGGGGGGGGGGAGAGGTCGCGAAAGGACAAGAGGGCTGGGCATAGTTCGAAATTTTTGCTTGATAGCTTTACTAATAAATTATAGTATTTTAAGTAAAATAAAAGTTTCCAATGACGGTTTGTTTGTTTACAATTGAAATGTCACATGAGCATTAACTTATCTGAGCCATACAAAGGCAACTCCAAGCTATATTATCTGCGGCGCTAAAAATTTTGTACATAGTAATTTGGATTATACAAAATGTTACCCTTCAAAATGTCACGATTTCATATTGCCATGACGAAACGAATACAAACACAGTATACTAATACATTTCGCCGAGTGGTTTGGGTTTTCACCGGATATGCCGTTTCCTTATGCTCATGTGCTCAATGGTCACAAATGGTTGCACTTTAGCTAAGACACGCAGCTTCAGCAAACCACATTCCTCGAATTCCACATTAGACAAAGTGGTATATAACTCTCATAGAACAGCTACTTGCAAGCAAAAGCTCATTAAATTGGGTTCATGGTTCAAGCTAGTCAAGATATATCTACGTAAGACGTGGTTAAAGCACAATAATAAAAAACATAAAAATAAAGTATGTAAATGCAATAGTAAATAATTAATACAAAAAAATTTATTGTTATTAATAATAAATTTAGACATAACATGAATTTACAAGTAAACAGCTAAATTTTATAAACAATTATAATATTTCGCAAATGTTATAATGAAAGTTTCACTCATTCGACTTGGTCGTATATATTAAAATTTCGTTGCCTCATCAGGCACAAATCCAATCACTTAATTCAAAAACATGAAAAAATGTTTACTTACATATATTTCGACTAAATGTAAACTTTTAAAAAATGGAAAACTGGACATACTTCCACAATTTGTTAATGCAAAAATCAACAATTTCTTACATATGTTGCGTAATGCATAGTTATTATATATGTATGCATGTTGACAAATGCTCAACGTGCAACTTACAAATTTTGCAATAAATCGTTGAATATTTCAAAAATTATGTGATTAACAATTTCGACAAAAATCGAACATTTATGTATAATTATATTCATTAAATTTGATAAAATACATAAAAGACACTGAGCTTGGATGATGATTTGTTCAAATGCCATTTTTTATCAAAAATGAGTAAATATTGCAAATACATTGAGATTTTTCGGATAAAAGACTACATTCATGAAGAAGGACACCTAAAAAACATTCCATTTTCCACATAAAAATGTATTAATATTATGCAATGGACACTTATAAAATGTTTTTATTTTGAAACAGCAATAGTTACTTCAATTGAATGCATAAAATTTGCGTATATGCGTGTGTGTATATATTCTTAACTTTAAGTTATTTACCCGATTTTTCCGAACATCTTACGGGTTTTTCGAGACCTACTCTCAATTTATAGCCATGTAAAAATTTTCAAGCAACTCAATGAGCGTTCGTTTTGTTAAAAGATGAAAGGAGTGGGTTGCATCAATTCGGGTTTCCAAATAGTTCTTTAAAGTAGATATTTGTTAGTATTTGTTGATGAGATATTTAGAAATTATATTTTTTTCTTAAGTGCATTCCATGTTAAAATTTCATGGACTACTAAGAGGAATAAGTATTTATGGAGAAAAACTTGAAAAAACTGCAAATAATCTTCTTTCCTTTTACTTTAAGATAAAACAGTTAGAGATAATATATATTTTTCAGAGAACAACATATGTACGTATATAAACAGCAAGTAAATAAAAACTAGCAATGTTATTCTGATCTTGAGCCTCGAACGTCGCCGATATCCTTAAAAACTAAAGTTGATAGCTGATACAAATCTCCTTATTCGTTCCATGGAAGAAATAGATGAAACAGAGTACTTGATAGTGCAGCACAAGAATTTATTTATACCTAAGTATAAATTCTGAAGAATTAATTTTTCACCATTTTGTAATAATAAAAGCGGATTTCAAATAGTGGAAGCTGTGTTTTTTTTTTGTTCACGAAAAACGAATCATTTTACAGAGTTTTCGATATAGCAGATTTAAGACAGGGAAAAACATTAATGCTGAAAATTACAAATCAGCTTTGTAATCCCAAACGGCTGGACTGGCTCTTCTGATTGCTCTATTGTGTTTGGGCTGGACTTGGAAAACCGCCTGGACAGTATCCCACGTGATGCGATGGTACCTGAATTTCGTTTTGGGCGTCGCTTCTCTGTGAGCTTTCCTGTAAGGGATCCTGGACTGAGAGAGGTGCTTATCGAGCCTTCCCCGGTCTGCTTAAATATTTTTAGCGACGGCTCTCTCACTAATGAGGGAGCTGGGGCGGGTGTCTACTTTCTTAGCCTGACATTGGAATGGAGTACTCGTTTGGAAGACACACCATTGTCTTCCAGGGTTGAAGTCTTTGCCATCTAAATGGCAGCAAAGTTAGCCCTTGATATGCAAATCAAGGGGAAGGTCATTGATATCCTTTCGGATACTCAGGCAGCCGTGATGGATCTGAGTTTCCTTCGTATAACATCTAATTTACTGGGGGATTGCAGGTTGTCTGTGGATAAGTTTTGATCGACAACAAGGTGTCCCTTCTTTGTGTTCCTGGTCACATGGCGATCATGGGGAATCAAAGGGATGACCTTTTATCTGGCTGGCACTAATTCTCCGTTCATCGGACCGAAATCCGTCGTAGGCGTTGCTACCACGAGTATTGGGTGTCTCATCAAAGCGGATGTTCATAGGAATCATCAGGAGAAATGGGAGGACCAGAGTAGTTGTAGGTGCACAAAACTGTTTCTTAATGGACCCAATAGGAATATCTCTGATTTTCGCATGGGGCTCGGAAGTAAACAATGTAAAACTGTGGTTGGCATCATGACCGGCCACAGCTCACTTCATGCTCACCTAACGAGGATGGGAATTGTTGGCAGCCCTGAGGATCTGTCCTGCCTGGAAGGAGAGCTTAACACACCGAACACTTTTTGTGTGCGTGTCCAGCCTTCGCCCGGAGCAGACTGGATACTCTGGGGTTTGCCCTTCTATCTATGGATGAGCTTAAAAACCTTCCTCACGAAGACCAGATGCGCTTCATTAAGAGGACAGGAAGATTTTGGTGAATGGGCTTCTAGCAGGACAGCACAATTGGCTGCTATGGCCTCCCTGCTTCGGATGGGATCTCCGGTCTCCCAGACTAGAAAAAAAAGTGTTCCTCTTTTCAAGACCTTTACAAATATGTGCTTGCAATGATCAAATTCTTCCTTAAACGGATGTTTAGGGTAAAAGTAAAAAGGATGGCCTGACTACATTCCCCTATTCATTAATAATTTGGGAATTGATTTTTGATCACTTTACTTTATTTCTTTTCTTACTGATGCCTTGATTAATCGAATGTTAAAATTATGTGAAATGATTACGTACTGAACATATTTAAAAAGCTGTTACCTCCTAAAAACTAAGTTTTCTTGAGAGCCCTTTAGTGAAGTGCATTTTCTTTTGATAAGAGAAATCATCAGCAGCTTCTTGATTTCTATTTAGACAGACTTCGAAAGCGATACCTTGAGTATCACGAATTGGATTCAAAAATCACAATTGGTGTCACCGACGACTTTCTGAAGGGTTAAATCTCTTCATGAGATTTTTTTTTGGATTTGATTTTTCTGCCCAAAGGAAGAAAACAATAGAACATTAAATAAAGAAAAACAAAAAGGAGACAAGATATTAAAGAAGTAGTAAATCTTGGATGATTTAGTATACGCAGTTCTATCTATTTTTTCGAATAAAAAAAAAATATTTATTGTAATTTATTTGTATACTCAAAAATGTATAATTTTTCACACATATTTTTTTTTTAAACATCGAAACCATTTGTTTTGACAAAGTTTCCAGTCAAACATTTTCAGCGAAATTAATTTAATCGGAATAGCTTCGGGTTAATCATCACATATTCATCTTAGTAAGCGTGTAAATTGTCTATTAGCAGTAGATTTTCTATTAAAATGAAACCCGAAAAACTGAAATTTTAATATGTAGCCCGAGCTCTTCTGATGGAATTCAGTATTGTCGAGTTGGAATTGTGCATTGGCTAAATCTACCGTTTGGCAGACACTTACTCTTTTAAAACTGTAGTTTTTCATAACTTTGCAATGAGCTGCAATAAATGTATGTCATTGTGTAAGCTTAAAATTATTCATCAATTTTATTCTAACTCAACTTTTCAAAGTTCTAAGTGAAAGTATTGGTCGAATGAATTGGTGTTCTATTACTCATTGAGTTTATTCACCTATTTACTTCATTTTATCAGAATATAATGTTTTACCAGAGTTAATTAAAAATTGCATTTAACTATTTGGAAAGCCTTACTTTTAATGATGTTAGTAAAGGCATAATATGGCAAGATACTTACGAATACCTCTACATTTAAGCTATTATTGCTTTTATTTATAATTAAAAAAAATATATATGCAGATATATGAGCACAGGAATTATTTTTATCACTTGTCACTCTTAGGACAAATGAACATATAACAATATTACATACTTAAAACTTTTTGAACAAAATCTTTGTAATCCACCATAAGTTACATGATAAATCTTTGGAGTCTGTGAATTCTTAAGTGAAGCGATAATAAATTTAAGTTTAAAAAGAAAAAAAAAAGAAAAAGGCACCTTCTTGGAATAACAAGTTTTTGTTTTACTAATTGTAGGAATGGATTCGGTTATTAAACTTTGCAATTCATATTTTCTTTTCTCTTGATAAAATATTATTTTTCTCGTATATTCGACCTACAAAAATCGAGCTACAGCATGATTTCTTTACCGATTGCGAAAATAAGTTTGCTGAGTTTGTTGTCTCTCAAAGTATTTAGCTGAATTATTATCATTACAATATGAAAAAAATTATGCCTACTATATCTGTCAAAATTGATAAGATACATTTCAGAAATTTTCGCTTTCTCTTAAATGGTTTACAAATTCAAAACTAGTATTGAGTATATATACTATATTTCACATATTTCAATTACTTATACAAATTTCGAAATTTCTATATAATGGCGTTTTCTTATATTATTTTTTTTCAAATTATTTTGTATGCATTTTATTTTAATATATGTATTTATATTGATTTCTTTTTGTTTTTTTTTCTAAAGCCGAACGGGGTATATTTGCGTTAGGGTTTATCTTAAGCTAGAACTACATACGATTTGTATAATATAAAATTCAATTCTAAAAATAATGGACTGGACCCAGTGTGCATAATTCAAGCTTAATGCTTTTGATTTTTACTATGTATAAGAATTTAAATCTAAATTTACTTTTTTCCTAAAGTACTAAAAAAATGGTGTATTTTATAATTAGTTGGGATCGACTACGCATCGATTTCATTTCAGTATACATCTGCTCAGCTTAGTTCAATAAATACTAAGCCAGAGTAGTCAAAACAAGATAGATTTAAAATCTGTTATACTTATAAGTAGTAGTCGAACTTTCATTTATCGATATCAAAGAGGGAAATTTTATTGTTTTTCTTAACATTTCTGAAAGCTACTAAAAGCGTATTAATTCTTCAAATTATGAAAATGTTTTAAACTTCTCATTATTGTGTTATGGACCGGGTAAAAAAAAATTTAAATGCTAAGTAAAATCATGAGAATAATATAAATATTGTAAAGTAGTTTAGTTTGGCGGATAGTACATTTGCTCTTTGCTCTTGATCATTGGATAAGCTCCACTAGACTAAATTATTTAAACGGGGAAATAATGAAACATTTAGAATATATGTATTCATTTTTAGTGATTGTGTAATGTTTTGATTTTTATTATTATTTATATTTTACTATTGATTATATGAAATACAAAAGGAGTGACAAAGATGTAGAAAGTATAAATAGAACGTATGTGCTCGATTAACTCCACCTTATCTTTGTAATATATTTCACAAACGTATGAGATAGGGAGCCAAAACAAGGATACTAAATGTATTATTGTAACCTGCAACGAGAAAGCAGGATGTTATGAATTATACTTTTAATAATATTTCCAATTATGAAGTTTTTTATAATGCTTGGAAATATAGAGCCTTGCTTAGCGATTTTTCTAAGGGCGCTAATACGCTATACGTGAACCTATTCTAAATCACTGTCGAAATGAAGCACAAAAATTGTGCAGGCTTTTTAATGTTTTAATTCCTTTAAAAACGAAATTATTCATGAATATTGAGCATTCATAAAGCAGACATAAGTTGTGGTTTATAAAATTAGCCTTACTTTGTATCGTAGTAAGTATACAATATAATTCATGTCGCCAAAAATTTATAATTTTTTGGTGAATTTGATTGCATTTATGATCGTCAAGAAATATATATGATTTGATTACCTAGTAAATATAACCCTAACTAATTTAGCATTTCAAATTAGTTAATGCAAAGCGGGAGGTATGCTAGCATTAAGTAAACAAGTAAAAAAAGCTAGAATTGGTCTAAGACTAATTCACCCATTTGAGCAATTTTGATTTTTGCAGTGGTTTTTCGCATATATTTCTAGAACGGTTCGTCGCACAGAAAAAATGATTATCACTAATTTCATAGGATTTCATATTCTGAAGAAGTTTTTAGTATCCGTAGAAAACCTAAATATTTGTATGGCAGCACAAAGAAGGAGTCGCCCGATTTATTTCATTTTTGAAATTTTATTTGCTATTAGTATGAAAGCATCATGAACCAAATTTCAGCTCTCTATGTCAACGCATTCTCAGGCAGTGTCCTAATATTTTATGTAAAATGACATTTTTTATGGAAACCCCAAGAACGAGTTGCCCGATTTGTCTCTATTTCGAAGTCAGTTTTAATTTTTGTTTTAATTCCGTGTACAAAATTTCAGCTCTCTAAGTACATGCGTTGCGTTCTCGAGTTATGCGGCGCACGAGCGCACGAGCGCACGGGCGCACGGGCGCACGGACGGACGGACAGACTGACATGCAAAAACCAAAATAACTTTTTATATTATGCGTGGATGTCCAACCCAGTTTGATCTACCATCATTACTTCTGTGCATTCGAAACGGAATGACAAACTTACCCTATAGATTTCATGTAAACAGCAAATATATCAAGCTAAGCGCACGAATTTGGACAGGTTAGTCTTCGTCTAACTATTATAATAGCTAAGCTTATGGTGTTACGTCACTAGCTGTAATAACAACACAAAACGAAGACTAGGATTCGCACAGGCCCTAAGTATGTGCTCCTTGCTTCTTTGGCCCATCGCATTAAGTTTTGAAATAGCAACAAAATTAATATGCTGTGAGCTGAAACTAATCAGTAGTCGTATTAAAGTTATTTTAACAAATAAGTGTGGCTAGTTGTTGGATGGCGCAGTGGCGAACTAAGCTTACTACAAGTAATTTCCATTTCTCTGTAGAGGACGGAAAAATTGAATATAACTTCACTACAGTTCTAAGACAGGTGTTAGAGAAAAAACAGGATGGATTATGATGCACTCCACAAAGATTTAAGGAATGATTTACACAGTCCGTCACTGGGATTGTGTACTCTCTCCTATACTCTGGTGTATATTGGTTGCCTCACTCATAACAGCGTTGAAAATAGGGAGTTTTCATTTGAAGCGTATGCAAATAACATTTCTCTGATCATTACTAGGCAGAGTATGGATGCTACTTGTACTTTCATGCAATGAGGCGTCAATACTGTTGAGGATTGGTGCACCCTTCCAGGACCCAGGATACGTAAGCTTGGTCACTTTGTGTCTCAATAGGTCTTTGAACACACTCTGTAGTTGTCTTCCTACGTTAAACACCTTAGCACCTAAGTGTTTATCTGGACTTGAAGTTCACGTTGAGGATGCATGTATAAGAAGGTTCTGCCCACGTATTTGCGGATGATCTGAAATGCTCTTCTCACCTGGACCTGTTGCGCTTCATTAAGACGATAGGAACGTTTCGTTGACCGGAATTTTTTTATCAGGTTAGTTCAATGGGCCGCCTTGGAAAATGCTCTTTTATCTTTCTGACTTGAATTAAAAATGGATGGTTTGGCAACTTGCACTTGTTGTTATAAGTAATTCATAATCTTGCAAAGGGCTGCGCCTACTCGTAGCAAACATTTTATTTAAAGACTTGTTAGTAATTATATTCAAGGAAACACTTCCAGAAAATTTTCTTACTGCATATAAATATTTTTCTTATAATATAGTTATATTATGGATAAGAAATTCACAGTAAAATTAATAGAATAGAAACCGTTAGCATGTCCTTCACTAATATACGCCTCAGACCATATTGATTAACGAGCAACAGTTATTATAATAAAAGGTTGAACCTGAAGCAAAAGGGTGTATGATCAGCCTTACGTACGCGATACATTGAATTATCATAAACACATGCATTCAATGGACAAGTTAAATTTGATATATCTTGATAGCATACGCTATCGGAGAGGAAGGGGTCTATAAAATTTTTTGGAGAAAGTGTGTTGTTCATATCCTCTACATATGGACTGTTTTATGATAGAGTTTGAGAGTATCTAGAAGACGCTTGAAGAGTGTAATAAAAAACAAAACACAAGATTGTAACATCATACAGAAAATCTCTTTAAAAAAACCTAATTTTCTAAATCAAATTATATGTAAATCATATTATAATTAATTCATATTTATAGTAGATTGAAAGTATCTCTTAATGCTTTTTGTATATTATGAATGGTTTAACCAGTTGTATGGGGCTTGGATTGAGGACGGTAATGGTCAATCGTTAAAGTCACTAGCCGATCCAATGTCAAGGAAGATTATAAGAATACATCGCGTAATCCTCCACCAATAAATTAATATGAATGAATTTGTATATGGTATGAAGCATTCCTGAAAAATGAGTTTTAAGTTTTTGAATTTGTAAAAGAACTTAACTTAAGTTTTATAAAGTCTATATAATGGTGTGCAAAAATACATTTTTTAGTATTTTCGTTTTAGGTTGCCTTCTTTTACTATATTTTTCTTATTTTTTACATGTATTTATACAATTTCTTTATTTTTTCTCTGTAAGAGTTTAAGATTTAAGTAATTTCTTCATGCAAACTTCCACTGATTTTCAAAATTTAGTTACTTTAGTAATACACAATTATTTTTATAGTTTGCATCTGTTTGGTTCAAATATACATATTAAACTATCTACATGTATGAACGAGTTAGTTTTGATTTGCTTTGATTAAAATTTACTTGAATTTTGGCGATTTCATTTTGGAGTTACCTTTTCGGTCTTTCTTGATCAAAAGAAGATTTATTCATGTTTATTTAAAATAATTCTTTTTGTTTTATTATTAGATGCTAATATTCTTTTAATATGTGTAACTTGTTTCAAGAAAAGTTTAAAAGTGTGGCAATCATAAAACGTTCGAAAACTAAAGATTCAATTACAATTTCCGAAACCTTGCTGGCTTCTTAAATGCCTTTATGTATAGGACCCTACAAATGCAAATAAGGATAATAAAATATGGTGTAATTATCTGTGATGAGAATTTTTAAACCTTGTTGACTTTATTTATTTATTTTGAATGTTAAAGAGAATGTTTTTCAATAACATACCTACTGTATTAAATTTCGTATGGTCACCGATCTATTCAAGTTTGATTTTTGAAGTTGCTTCGCATATATTTCTAGAATGGTTTGTCGCAGAGATAAAATGATTATAACCAATTTTATAAGATTTCCTATTTTGAAGAAGTTTTTAGTGCAACAAAAATGTCTTGGACTGATCGTTTTCAAAGAATACGTAAAAAACCTAAATTTTTATATGGCAACACCAAGAAGGAGTTGCCTGATTTAGTCCATTTTTGAATTTTTATTTTCTAGTATAATGAAAACACCATGTACCAAATTTCAGCGTTCTCAGGCACTGTCCAAATATATAGCGGAACACGAAGTTTTTGTATGGCAACCCCACGAAGGAGTTGCCCGACTTGTCTCATTTTCGAACTTAATTTTACTTGTTTTTTTAAAGTCCGTGTACGAAATTTCAGCTCTCTAAGTATAAGCGCTCTGGAGTTATCGTGCGCACAGACGGACTGACGGACGGACAGACAGACGGACGGACATGCAAAAATCAAAATAATTTTTAATATTATGGGTGGGTGTCCAATCCATTTTGCTCTACCATCATTATTTCGAGGTGTTACAAACGGAATGACAAACGTAATATCCCCTATAGATTTCATCTTTCATAAAAAGAAGTTAAAGAAATTGAAAGCGAAATGTTAAAGTAATGTCAAGAAGAAACTAAAAAAAATAAACGAATTAATAACTAAAAAAATAAAATGCAAAGCAAAATGAGAAAAGGTAATTACAAAGAGCTCTATTAATAGAAAGAAAAATAAAAAAGAAAAAAATACAAAAAATAATTAAACTAAGTCTAAAGTTGAGGAGGACGGCTTATACCCTAGTTTTTGTTTTTGTAAGCTTTCTCGATGCCTTAAGTGTATACCTTCATTTTTCACTCACTTCGTAAACCAATATAAAAATAAATACAATCCTACCTCTCTATCAGATATAATAATATCAATATAATAAGAAATCCGTAATTCATAGGCATAAAAAAAATACAAAATGCTGAAAGATAAAATATCGAAAATATAAAATTTGAAGAAATGTAGATAGCTGCTATATGTTAAAAAAATACATTGACTTATTTGATTTAACAACCTCTCTTATCCGGAATAAGGCATATACATACTTACAACTTTTTCTTAAAAATTCTGAATTTTCAAAATTAGTTCTCAACAAAATTTGTATTTCAGGATCTTTTGAATTTGGGATTACTGTTTTTAAGTTACTAAGAATTTTTTAGGGATCACATATAGGGAAAGGGAGAGTAAAATGACGAATCGGGTATAATGACCAGTCGGGTAAGATGACGAATCGTTAATTACGTGAGATTACCAACCGATGGCATTAATTCTGTGATTTGTAAAGCATTAAGTTGGCTCCGGTTGTACAGTGAAGGAGAAACTAACGTGAGCAAGCATGTGTTATTCAGGCAATAGCGTCTCATGTGTTAACACGTAAGTTCGCTGTAAAATTACGTCCCAAAAAATTTTGCTATCATCAAATTTGGCAAGTCTTTGAATTTTCACCGAAGTGTTTTCGTAAATTATATGTTGCTTGTTACTTTTATTAATAAAGTAAATTACAAATAAATATTTTTTATTTATAAGTGGTCGTTTCGGGTAAGTTGACGAATTCAATAGGCGGGCAAGATGACGAACTTGTCATCTTACCCGAAACGTTCACAGATTTTGCTGTATCTTTATGTGTTGAATTTGTAGTGATTAATATGGGTAAACACTACCAGAGAAAAACAAACAGGCAGGGATGGTCCCATGAATCGATGACGGAAGCCATGAAAAAAATGAATAAAGGTGTAGCGGTAAACGTAATTTCAAAAAAATATAATTTTCCAGAAACTACCTTACGACATTACGTCCAGAAATGCTCGAAGGAAGTAAGTTGCTGGATGTTAGCTGAGGTACCCAGGTACACATATACCTAGTGAAGAGTTCGATAGGTAACGATACGAAACGATAGGATTCCTATCGGATTCTATCGTTTTTTATCTTCTGTTTTCGAGGCCTCGGTATATCATTCTCAGTCGTGTTATTTGTTGTATATTTTTGAATATGAGATAATGATCGAGATTGCTAATGGGTTTTACATATGCTATTGAATGTATCAAGGTCAATATTTTTATTGTAGAATTGATCGTTAATTAAATAAGACCTTGTCTCTAGTCAATGCAACTTCAGCTTCCATAAAAATTAAAGCAGCTGGACCATCATGTGATCTAGTCAATGTTATTTCAGCTTCTGTGGAGACTGAAGTAGTTCAACCATCTCATATCGTAATCAATACCCCTTCAGCTTTCGTAGACACTGAAATAGTGGGAACATCTCATGTTGCAGTTATTGCTGTCATGTAAAACTGTATTTTGGCCTACCTCTATTACCTAATGCAGCTCTAATAGAAGGGAGACAGAGGAAAAAGTTACCTTGGTTGAATATCACAAAAAGGTATTGGAATAAAAACGAGCTGAAAAAGAAGCCAAAGAGAAGAAAAAAGAAGAAAACCAAGAGAATAGAGCTGAAAAACAGAAAAACAGGAAGAGAAAAGAGGTAAACATAGAAAACAATACCCACATGCTTCCTCTATTGAAAAAGGCGAGCACCATAATTTCGTGTAGGCAGAACTTTGCGTGATCTGTAATGACACTGTAAAAAATGAAGAGTGGTATTTCTGCTCGATCTGCCACAAATGAGCACATGGCGTTTGTATTGGGCTCACTCCGGCAGAAGCGAAACGTAAAACCCATGTATGCGACTTGTGTTTATACCAATAAATATTTAAATAGATTTCGTTTTTCATTTATCTTGTCCTGCGTCATCTTACCCGAAACGCAAGTGAGATAAGATGACGAATTTGACAGCAAGTCAAACAAGCGAAAAATCAATACAACATTTTTAATTTATGAAAATCAGAAAATTATTAGTTGAAAGTAATTAACGATTGCTATATATAAATAACTATGACTCTATGTAGGTCAAAGTCACGATGATATAAAATGATCAAAGCTTACTATCGTCATCTTACACTACCTTCCCCTAACAGATCTGAAAAGTGTTAATATTTTCTGAGTTTTGGAACATTAATTATGTATTTAAGGCGGATTTTCTTGACGGAATACCAGCATATGTGTAGGAATAGAAACTACTGGCAAGTCTACAGGAGTTTCGCAAATAGGTAAGGTAGAGGATACCTCAAGTCA
Organism: Dioctria linearis; assembly: GCA_963930735.1. Lineage (NCBI taxonomy): Eukaryota > Metazoa > Arthropoda > Insecta > Diptera > Asilidae > Dioctria > Dioctria linearis. Next base: position 224,191,362 of record OZ005740.1, on the reverse strand, counting down.
AAGTAGATTTCGAAAGTAAAACCAGAGCCGTAAATACTCTTATAGATGGTAATCAGCCATGTTTAGTAAGGTATGCGTTGAATTAGTAAATATTAACGAAAGAATATTTTCCTTAACAGTTAATTCAATTAATAAATATTGCCTGTTATCGAATAAGCCAACGCCCAAATGTGTTATTAATTAAAAACAAAGGTTTTTGGAAACCTTTTCGGTTCCGATTAGATTAGAATGAAGAAAGTGTGTATTTATGAAGAATATGGAATCTCAAGTGGAAGAGGTGGAGGAAAGGAAAATATAACCGAAATCATAACTTTACATAGTATTTAATTAGATGAACGTTATTAGTATAATTTAAACTCGGTTTTAAAGAGAAAATTATTTTCTCGAGCTTAAAAATTTGGATTGGAATCTATGTACATGCCGCTGGTGACGATGTGTAGATCGGTGAACTATAAAACATTCTGTGAAGATTGCTATGCTACTTTATGACAAATTAAATTCATACAAGAAGAAGATATATCAGCTGCTTTCCGTATATAATATGTAACAGAAGCTTGCATATTCTTATAGAACTGAGAATGAAATTATCTGAAAACTGCTATTTTCCTTTGTCTGAGTTCTAAAGTTATGTTTTGCAGAAAGACTTCTGACAGATTAATATAAATACGTGGGTACGTATCAGAAAACAAACTAGCTTTGTAACTTACTAATTTAAATATCTATGAGTTCAGGGAATAAGTTTACATTATGTCCTACCCTACATCGGTTGTATCCTGTTTTTATATGTATATATAAAAAAAGAAAGATATTTTTAATATGCCTTAATATTTAAATTTTCTTTATTTCTGTTTTTATAAAAATATAGACTTGCATGAAAAAATTATATTTGTGTTTAATCAGTTCAAATGTTTTTTGGTAGGGATTGAAACACTTGTAGGCAGCATTGTTAGTTCTAATTTGAATGTTATATTTTGATTGCAAATGAAACTCTTTTTACGATATACAAAAGTTTTTGTTCACAGTATAAAAAAATACAGAGTACATTTTACTTAAATTATCGAGACTATTTCATCAGTATTTAACTTAAAAACGGAACATATTTAGTAAAATTATCTTATCTAACTGATTAGAAAAATGTTAACATTTAAAAAACGTAACGCAATGGAATACTGAGTATAATGGCTATTTTGCCGTCTGAACGTATTTCGAATGATAATCCAAATGCTATAAGGGATAGATAATTTTCTTATAAAACGTGTAAATTCTCGCAGCTTTTTGATTTCGAATCCCTCGCCCACACTCTTCCGAGAAGGCCTTTCACCTTTAGACTTGCAGATGTTCGAGATCCTCGATATTTCCTTGGACTATAGAAAAATAAGAAATTCAATTGAATTATGAAATTCTTTGCAACATATTCTTTCATTTATACCTGCTATGAGCACTTCCAGGGGGTGTATTGATGTCTGCTGTAATTAGATTATTAGGAGGACCAATCGGTGAACTTGGATTCGTTCCGCCGTTTCCTGTTAAACAAGCAGTGGCAGCTCCTCCTAGTGGCGAACAAGCTCTTCGTTTTGTTTTTCTTGAAGATCGTTTTCTAAATAAATCCCTGAAATTTGTTAAGTAATATTAACAACTTTAAGATCCGAATCTATGATAAGCGTGTAAACTAAATTACCTTGACTTTTCTGGATTCTCTAGTTTGAGTCTTATTTGTGATAAGAGTCCGACTAGTAGCTCATCTACATTGTGATTGATGCCAACGGAAGTTTCTATAAATTTGCAGTCATATGCGGTTGCCATTGCTTTGCCCTCTATAAAAAATTGTAATTTTTTCCAATTTAGTTATAAATTATATATAGAAATAAATGTGTTGTACAAAATAAGGGCATTGTTTAAATTTTTATCATTGCAAATATTTCCTAAAATCCACGTCATTTAAGAGACTTTATTGTCCAGAATCCGAATATTTAAATTTTCAGTCGAAGCTACCAATCGCGTTTATACCACTGGAAAATAATAAATTCTCGATATGCAAACTCTCTGATCTACCAGTTTTTAATTGTTTATATCAATGAGGTCTTGTTAAGTGAATATGTATGTGTGAGAAAATACCAAAAGAAAAAAATTATTTATAGGTAATATTATGGGCTGTACAGTAATACATTGTTACCGCAAAACTGCGGGTGAATCGTGATAATAACGAAAACATGCGCATGCACATTATCGTAAATATTAATATTATGTTTTTGAACATGATTTTTATATGACGACTACAGTGATAGATTCAGCACTAACTTCCAGTTTATCGGAGATTTTTTTGAAAATGATTTTTTACGATTTTCTATATAATATAAATGGTCAGAATTTGCGGTAGAAGGAAAATATTGTTACGTGCAACAAAGTCACAAAAGCGACATCTGTTGGAAATAGAAACATAATGATAATAATAATGTCATCATTTCTAAATAAATTTTTTTATTGTTTCTGAAATGATTGATTGATAAAAGATAATAAATAAACTGGCTACTGAAAAATAACTAACTTGCACTATGGGTAGGTATAATTCTACCAAGGAGATTAGTAAAGTAAATTATGCGAACTATTAATTGCGAAATTCCGAAGGTATTTAAATTTTTCCAGCTTTTTATGTGGACTAATATCATTTTATCACTGCGCATATCGTTAATATCTCATATTGAAAAAAATTTGCAACTAACCTACACATGTGTATACGTCATATATAGACATTGTCGGTAAGTGTCGTTTGAAGGACCTGTCTTATCCCGTTTTCATCCATTATCCAGCTATATATTTTTATTATTATTATATATAGAGGGGTGGGTGGGGGGGGGGGATAGATCTCAAAGCACTACAACCGAAAAGATCTTTTGTGCTATGCCCCGTATTAGATCCATTTGTCCAGGAAGGCTTTGTTATTGTAGCTGGTGAGGTGAGCCCTTTTTTGTTTTAGACATTATTTCTCCTGCTAAATGCATTTATGTAAGGCCGCGGAAGGGTTCGGGTTCGGTAAATGGAGATTGCATTCCTTTTCTGGCTAAGTAGTCAGCCGTCTCATCAACCTTATGCTTCTCGTGTCCCAGTACGGTTACCAATCTAAAGGCTACTTTATTCTATTTTGATAGTAAATCTAGGATATTCTGATCAGTTCAAACTAGTTTTGAAGTGAATGTATTGGAGTTTAGTTCCTTTATCGCAGCTGTATAAATGTTTGCGTTTCAATAGCTTCTTTGTATATTGATTCTGATGAACGTTTTTATGGCATGGATTTCTGTTTGAAAAACAGTGGGAAAATAGTTTAAAACCCTGCCTGAAAAAGATATTTAAGAGGAGTCAGTACCAAGATTTGCAAGTTTCATACATTTTTCAATGTGAATTTCGGGCAAACGATTTGTAGCAGAAAAATGATTTATATCTTAAATTAAAGGTATCGAAGATGTCTAGTAAATAACGTCGGGAAAAATGAAAAAAAATATTGGAATGGAGATATTAGCTCGGAAACCTGTAAAAAATGGTAAAAATTGAAGTTAGTAGGTATTCTCATTTCTTTAGATTGTGACTATTTTAGAAAGATAAAGCCTAGATCTAGTAAATAACGTCGAGTTTTTTAATTTTTAGTGGCGCTTTTTTTAGTTATTGGACTCTAATATTATTTGTTTTTTCTCCCGACATTTCACCGGCAAGAAATTGCAATATTTCGTTGAAAGTCCTTGAAATGCAAATCAAAATAGTACATTTAACAATTATGTGGATAAAAAATTCTCGTTAAAAATTTTCAATTTCTTTGAACTGCAAATTTTCATTTTTCGTGTTAAATTGTCGCATTTGGGTTTCTGTCTTTGACGCTAGATGGCTCTAATAAGACTTGTGGTCTAGTTCTACGCTAATTTTATATGAATTTCCTTTTAGGACACAAACCTACGTATAGTAAATATTATTGCCTACAGGCTCGCTGGTATCTAAATTCAAACTTTTGCTGAGTACTGATTCCTCTTAAGAGTTAGAAGTGCGATTAAACCAGCCATAAGACCTTAACAGGTCCCCCAGCTCTTTGTTTGCGAATTCCCACAGTTCGTGAAAAAGTAGCTGCCAAGCGTATTAATTCCCACAGTTCCCGAAAAAGAACGCTTTTAATATCTTCCTCGTCCATACAGCTTCTGCAGAAGTCGTTGTACGGAGCTTGGATGCGCTCCACAGGACAAATCTTGGGTCAAAAATATCTTGCAATTGCGCATGAAGTCAGTTCTCGCCATCTGCGATTTCGCAGCTTGCAGGCCAGTACGTCTAGAATCCTCTTCATTGATTCTATGGGCCGATCTACCGGTTCCTCTGCTAGACATATAGTCATAGCGGAACTCTTTCTGGCCAGGGCATCATCCGTTGCCGCGTTTCACGAGCTGACAGCTGTTGAACTAGGCGCGATCTGATGGTGCTCGAATCCAGAGCTTTGACTGCCGCATGGCTATGTCAGTACAAACCATGATGAATCGATCGATATGTACATCAAATGGCTAGGACAACCGCCTGGAACATATTACAGTGGTCCGGTAGGCGGTACGATTTCTGTATTTGAGGGAGTGCTCAGCATACCCTGTCTCCCACTCAAACCGTCCGTAAAGACACATATTGTATCAGAGTCAATTGCCACGCAATTACCATCCCATTCATCTCTACTGGGAATGCTAGTTGTGAATGCTTTCTCAAGGTCTAGTCTTGGAACAATGTAATCCGTAGCTCTCCGTATAGTTGTGTATATTTGTGTAACCGGCATCCATATACTCCCACACCAACTATGCCTTCTTTCTTAGATCCGTCTGTGTACCAGACAAGTGATCCGCATAGTAATTTTGGTTCACTGTTCCAGATACTTATGGGATCTGACAATTCCACTGCTGACTGCCCATGTGAAAGTTCGCAATGCTTTCCGAATGAATTGAACTAAATACCTAAGCACAATTACGACTACAGAGCGGAAAACGGCAGACGGCAGCGGGAAATTCGCTTGTCAAAACAGGCCGTCGAAAGATTGGGAACACAATTGCAACTACAGGCAGTGAGCGACGATTGTGAAAGAAGAAGATACTGAAATTTCATTTACTAAATGTTTCGAGCGTTTTAAAAGGAGATTTTGAATAAGATTATTTTATATTATATTGAAAGAAATGCAATGGACCAAAGTGTGGAAAAAAGCTGAAAATGCAGAAATTAACTAAATTAAACGCTTTGAAATATCCATCCAAACCACGTCTTTTTTGTCCACTTGTCTTGCCTGTCTTGCAAATCATAAATTATTCTCTGATTTCGTACTTCCTCAATAAATTTTTCTTCAAAGCTCATTATTTGAAATTTACCGCGGCGTGCTACCACCTCAAAAAGGCAAAACTGAATACCAAAACAATTAATTTTGTTGGTAACACTGTAGCGACGACGGCAAAATTAGAATTTGCTCAATCTCGACGGCAACATCGTCGCCCGCTTACCATCGTTCGTCGTAATTTGGTGCATTCGGATAAGAAGGTTGAAGGCGCAATTGTGCTTAGGCCTTAAAGTAGAGCTTCGCTTGCTTGAGTTTGTTGATCGCCGTGCAACCAGTAAGGCATGCATACTAAATAGTTGTACCTCAGTATTTTATCACTTTTTTTTACTTTATGTATATGAGTCTAGTATTTTTCTGTAATATTTTTAATTTTGTTCGTAAACCACATCTATATATGTATTACGAGTACATATGTGAAAAATTCAGTTACCTGGTTTTACTATTTATTCGTATTTTCTAATTAATTTCTTTTTTATAAGTTCTGCTCTTTAAACTTATGCATTATGAAGTTATCGTATGAAAGGACGAAATTTCAAAAATAAAAATGTTTTTTTACCCTTATATTTACATGGTTTCAAATCATTATTTCTAATCATTGCAACCCGAAAGACAAGCTTCCGATAAATTTAACCAAGGCTATAAAATGGTAATAAAAAAAGCTGAACGCAGAATAGGGTCTTTTGCCCTGTCTTGGCAACCAAATTTTTAATTAAGATCAAACAAAACAAAAATTCCTCTATGGTGAAGGATACATTAAAATATTTGTTCCATTTCATAAAAATAATCCATAATATATTAATATTTCTTGTCTAATTTCGGCAGAAGAAACTTTTGAAAAATCAATTCGAAAACTATTTTTAATCCTAGTGAATAAAAGGACTCCAAGGGCTCTAAACCAGACTGTTAAGTTCCGCAGTAATGGCTGAAATTAGTGCATGGTGAAAGAATACAATTCTCGCGTACAACAGAAAGAAGTTATTGAGTTGAGTTATTTCACACACATAATTAATTAAGTTCTGTGTTAGGTCGAAATCCTCGGGAATACTTTCCAAGCCATGAAACAGAAATCAATATGAGTGCGTTGGGAGTCCGTTCTAAAATTTTCTATATTGGTACTGATGGAAAAGTGCAAAACATTGAGTTTATAGGTATATGCTACAGAGCTTAAACTACTATCCATACAGGAAAATAGTCTTCTAGTAATTTAAAGCTTGGTTTCTTACCTTCCCAAAAACTACACTTAGTATAAACCTGACTTAAGAAAACAATAAAATAGTTTTGATTACAAAGTAACCTTAGCATTTTACGCTCTAAACTCTAACTCTAACCCTCAGCTGGGTAATAATTACATGTGCGTATGTAATGCAATTATGTACATTTGATATCATCAGCCCACGGAATGCCATGACGGCACAGCGACATATACAATGACTACTCAACTGGGAGTTTTTGTTTGAGGATCCGTAGTCATTTGGTTCAGATGAATTGTTTTAAATAATTTTGTTAGGAAAGGTATAACAATTTGATTTCGATTCGGAAGATAAAAAAGCATGCCTAAGATTATCAGAACACCATTTTTCTGTATGAATAGTAGTTTAGGGCGGAGGAGCTATTCAAATCCAACTTTTGTCAGTTTTACATAAGAACACAGCAAATATTTTAGAATGTTAGGACTCCGTTGGGGCTCTCATGTGGTAGTGAGGAAACTGTTTCAAGGCTTGTGAGGGTTTTGGTTAGGCTTAATGATCAGTACAACACTGTTGTAGTTACTCGCGACTCGAATAGATTCTCTCATCAATAGCCCCGGTACTTTCGTCAAAACTAAAAAATTCTCTCGTGTAATTACTGCTTTTTCTATGTGATGATTTTTGGGTTGGATTGGGGTCTAATTTTTAACGCTATATTTGTTTCAAATGGACACTTTAACACCCCTTACACACTCTCTTTTTGATTATCTTTTAGATACAGAGGCAGTACGAAAACTTTTGGAACGGTAAACAGGATTGAGGTTTTAGACCTAACCCTCGTCACCTGCTGGGAGAGCTTTGTGGTGCACAACTGGAGAGTGTCTGATTAGGCGTCTTTGTCAGGCCACGCTTCGATACTCTTTGAGGTTGTATTTGCTGCGAAGCCTGTTAAAGCTTTCAGGAATATTCGTGGGACAAATTGGGACCGTTTCTGTGACGTAGTCAGTGACAGGTTGGAAGTTTCACCATACGAAAGACTACTCACGGAGTCAGGCGTAGATGCTGCCGTCGATACTGTTCAGACTGTTTAATGCAACCAAGCGCAATAGTGATTAAATAGATTGGTCCCGTTATAAGGACGGCATAGGGTCATTCAGGAAGGCGAGTAGATGGTAGCTCCGCAGCGATAGCTTATATGAGGATCTTGATCGGAGCTTTAAAAGAGGAGATCATCAGGGGTCCCTATCATAAGGCAAGCCTTCGGTGGATCAACAGAGAAACCTGCCGTATCGCGAAACAATTGTTGCCGACATATGACAGGAAGGGGACAAGCGAACTGCTTAGCGGCAGCAGAACATACAACAGAAATCTAGTAGGGGTCATTACGGATAATTGGGCCATAGGTGACCATGCTCCCGTTCTGATGAATAAAAGAGGTAGGCTATTATTATGTAGCTAGTTCTGCTCAAGTCTGGAGAAGCTGTAAAGAAAACAGTTCAGTTGCATGTTGAGTAATTAAGGGTATGTTTAGAGGTTATCCCATGAAGACAAGGGCAGTAATGGATCCACTAATGGTCTAAGTGAAGCAAGCTGGGATCTATTAGGGGAACCACTCCTACCTAACTTAAGCTAACCTAACACCCCTTAGATTGAAACTGGGGCGAATCTGATGTTCAAATGAATTCGACATACCTAAGCATCTATATTTTCGTAATTACAATTTTTATATTATATCGAAAGCTACATCTTCTATCTTATAGTTTAGACGAGAAGTCAATTGTGCTGCTTTTAGAAAGAAAAAAAATCGCAAAGCTATTAATCCGTATTTTTATACCCTAGGTGATATATATATGGCTGGATTACATTAATGAAGTCGACACCGGGGTTGTCGCCGTCATCGTCGTCGTCGTCAAACGCCAGGCAAGCTACATTGCAGATCTGTAATGTACATAAAGTTTCACTTACATTTGAGTGTTGAGTTATTTGCTTATAAACACTGCAGGTTTGAAATGAAACTGTTAAATAATATACCCTAGATCCTGAGGTCCGCGTTAAGCTAAATTTTCATATAAAAATTGACCATGCTAAGACCTATTGGCGAAAATTTATCCTAAATTTCAGCAAAGCCAGTAGTAAGGCCAACAAACTTTTCTTGATTAGAGGTGGCACTACCAGTAAGTCTCAAAACCAAATTAACTTGAATTTATCGGCCCGGGCCGCTTAAAATATTTCATGTCAGAGTTCTCTAAAATGTTAGCAAAAAAACACAAAAAAGCTGTCAAGACATTAATATATTGGGAAAGAGTGAGTAAAATAATAAAATTGCTTCTTCTTCTGTTTCTTTTTAGTATTTCTATCTCTGAGTCTCCGCTGTCATATTTTAGCTGCCAAAAGCGCGGCCCGATAATGGAGACTCGCTAAAATTTAGTTTAACGTGGAAATTAGTACTAGGCTAAAATTAGGATTTGATATGGGTCGACGACCACGTCGGCAACGACCACGCTGACGAATACTTCGCCGGCTTGTGCAATGTAGGTAATGAAATTCATATATGCACACGTAATTTCGTCCACTAATGTACAGATAAGATAGAGAGAGGAGGGAGAGTATTGTATTTTCTGTACCGTACTTTTCTATACATTACAAGACATTTCGTCCACTAATGGTGGCTCGTAGTTCGTACAGAGAATACCTTGTACTGTGTGCATGAAGTACTGTCTTTAAATATTTTTAACCAAAAACGACGACCACGCCGGCGTTGCGTCGGCGAAGTTAATGTAATTCAGCCAATAAGGTAGGTATTAAGTTTGTCATTCCGTTTGTAACGCATAAAAATAATGCTGGTAGAGTAAAAAGGATTGGATACTCAAATATACTCGTAATATTAAAAGTTATTCTGATTTTTGTAAGTCCGTCTGTACTGTCGATAACTCAAGATCGCGGTAGTGTTGCCATACAAAAATTTCGTTTTTAACTATATCAGATCAGTCGTAGACGCTTTTTTTGTATAGGAAAGTTGTCAGAATATGAAATCCTATGAAATTGGTTATAATCACTTATACTGTTCGAAGAACTTTTCTAGAAATATATGTGATAAACCTTAATAATCAAAATTGCACAGAGGGGTAACTATTGGAAATTAAGTACCTACATACAGACATTCGTCGTATTTGCTTATATGAGTGAATCATCGATTGGGTGTTCCAAATTGTAGTTTTTACTTTTATTAATTTGAAAGAGGTTAGGGGTTTACCACTAATCGTATTGGTCATTGATTATGATTTGGTAGTTTGAAAAATGTATCACTGCTTGCCTTGATTATTTTTTTTAATCTGCTTTAAGTTTCCTGAAGAGCCTTTTGTCAACAAATTATTAATAACTAAAGTAGGTCACCTGTTCGATGACTTGAGGCATATTAGTATGTATAACTATTTTCAATATCCTTTTTTTGTAAATTTTGCATAACCACAGTGATGTAAGCCGGAAGTTGTTAACTAGAAAATTTTTAACTACATGTGAATAGAACATCGATAAATCTTCATGTGTAAACGTGACTCGATTTCATACATCGTTCTGCTGCACATGAAGACATAAAACATTAAAACACTCCCACAAGAACCAAACAAAATCATAATTGTGTGACCTCTTTACAATAAATGTGGATTTCAAGCAGAAAGGACGACAGCAAATATTTCCTTATGCCGTTGCAACCAATATAAATGAAAGGTATAAACGATTAGATTGATTCGCTTAACAACTACTTTTTACATCAATTGAATACAAGGCAAAGGTATATCGACCACTTCGTGAATTGCTAATTCTTGAATGCATATTGTATCCGGGAGGTCCTTCGAAAGCAAATCGCCTTCTTCTGCCTTATCTTTTAAATTATTATTGTCAAATATGATAAGAATGAGCGCATATAGGTCGAGAGGTGTACAAAATATGTAGTTGTGATAACGGACGAGTCCACTTAAGGAATATAATTTCTAGGAAAATTCAATTAGTCGGCGTGAAAGCTTTTGCTTCATATTAATGTATACACCCCGTGGATATCTATTCGCTTTGTTTAACATTCCAACATTTTTTGCTCTACGAAATATTTAAAGTGGTTTTATATGTTGGTAGAGGTAGATGTCATTTAAATTAATTGAAATGTTAAAAGGAAGAACAAGTTAGGTCAAGTAAGGTTTTTGGCAATTTCAATAATAAACCTCACCTTAATTGAAGGAACTTAATAATAAAGTTTTAATGACTTTGTTAAAGCTTAGAATAAATTTTATTCGGTCAACTGAATTGACGAGGATAAATAAGGAGGAATATTTTTCATATAGGTATAATGAGCATAATATTTTCAGTGGATCTGGGTGGTGATTAAAGATATGCTATGAAGGCGAGAAATTATATATATATATATATGTGTGATTTCCCGTTATTCTTTCAATCTTTTTGAAATATTATCTTTGCTCTAATGTTTTCACTTTGTCATAAAATGAGCAACACCACACCTTGTGATCTTGATATCGATTTCAAGCAAATTGTTCAATAGGCGTCAGTGTTATGTATCTGAGTCATAAATTTACAACAAAAATTATCACCTGATATCCTGAGTTTTATTTAAATGTTTCTTTTATTTATTTTTTTTCATACCAAATACAAGGTTAGCATATTGAAACATTGCAATTTCTCAATCGACAGATTTTAAGAAATTTTCAAGTTTATTACAATAATTTACAAAATTTGCAGCGCTTATTAAAATTTGGTTATAACCACTAATGAATTGCTAGGCAGGTAACTAATTGCCTATAAGCCAGCAATATACACATATACAGACAATACTGCTTAATTATTCTAATACTTAATGTAATAATTACAAGATAAAAGCCCTTTTTATTTTTAAAAGAACGTTTTATTTGTCGCTATCTGTGTATCGAACACGCGAATTACTACAGCGCGGTCAGGCCGACATGACAGTCTACCGAAAACTCAATAAAAAAATACGCGCGATATTCATCAGTGAGTAAGCAGAATCTTAAAACTGTTTATGTTTTCTTTGTTTCTCATTTATTCCCTATCTTGCCAGGAACCGACTAAAGAAATGTACAATAACTAAAACTGGTCGGCAAAAAGAAAAGCAGTATTTTTTAATTTAATTTAATTTCAGTTTCTCACACGGTCGTTTTACCCAAAAAATGCAATCCTGGCATATTAGTAAAATTCACTCTCACACGTATCATGGGTCGGAGCGTCTGGGCTATTTCTTGGTGCTAGCATTATCCGTGGGAAAGCTTTTTGTGCCGAGTACTGCTATAGTGCAACACCATTCTACATTTATATAATTAGTATGTTCCCCTGAACTTGCAGTATTCGTGACAATAAATGCCTCTGGATTACAGATGAATTTCGTTAGGCGATGGTTGAGCGTGATTTCTTCCTTAAGCGATTTAGAAGAACTCAAGACAGTGTAGATATAAAATAGTGCACAATAAAGTTAATTCTCTGCTTCGATCATCTACATAAATATGTCTATTTTTTAATCAAGCTAGATCCAAAGTTTGCTGCGAAAAAGCAATGGAATAATGTTCGTTCGATATTCATGGGAAAGACCCACCAGTTGCAAATTTCAATACTGATGACCTAAACAACTACTTTGCTTTTAGCTCTGTGGCAGCAACTACGCTTGTTTACAACTTCCAGGAGTACTTTTCTCATGAGGGTTTCTCCTTTCATTGTGTGGATGGCCCCGAGATTCTTTAGACTTTGTATTCCATTAAGTCTAATTCTATTGGACATGATGCTGTGTCACCGAAGTTCGTAAAGTTACTAGTGATTTACTTGTCATATCCCTTAACGCATATTCATAATTTGTATCTTACCACTTCGCAATTTCCCTCTGAATGGAAGCAAGCAATAGTTGTTCCCATTCCAAAGAAATCTCGTCCCTTCCTCTTCCGCCGCATTAGTGTACCAAGTTCCTGGCTAAAACACTCGAAAAAATTATGTATACACAAATCATGGAGTATGTGTCGGCAGATAATATATTGTTAGGCTGGCAATAAGGATTTCGCCCAGGACACAGTTGTGAGTCTGCACTCTTAAAGGTCCATAAGGCTCTTGACAATGATCATTTAGCAGTACTGGTCCTGCTCGATTTCAGTAAGGCCTTTGATTCGATGAGTCACAAGTTGATCTGCATACTTGGCACAAAATACGGCTTCCCCTCATCGGCCGTTGGGTTAATTTCCGCTTTCCTTTCGAATTAAGTGCAAGTTGTAAAAGTGCAGAATTCTATCTCCGCTATATTGTCCCTTTTTGCTGGTGTTCCTCAAGGTTCGGATTTAGGCCCTCTTCTCTTCTCCTTTTATATAAATGACCTCCCTTCTATTGTAAATAGCGCTTCTGTCTGCCGGTATATAGAAGCGTTTTCCCAATATCTGATTTGCCATCAGTTCGGATGAATAATTCCACGCTTTAATATGTTGAGTCAGTTATGGCTTGTTCATGAGCGCGATTTATCGCATGCGACAGAGCTCTGATTGGCTGCAGCAATGTAGTTGTCGCTGAACATCCTTACTCTTTCTACGTTTCGTGCGATATACAAATTTGTCGCAGCAATGCCCTTAGTTTGGTCCGATTTTCACCTTAACCTCAACATTTATGTTTGTTTACATTTGTAATCGGATGCTAAAGCTCCGCAGTGATGTCGAAATTTACAATAACATGTAAATATATCAATATAAAAATATAAATATATGTAAATTTCACACTAACATCTCCTTGCCACTACAAAACTACACAAATTAAGTTGTAGCCTCTGTCAACCTTGTGAACGTATCGCGCGATAAAAACCAGTCGCAAATAGAGATAGATCTATAGAAAGAGCAGGACGTCACCAAAATATCGCACGTATCATATCGCGCTCGTGAACAGGGGTTTAAAAATTTAGGCATTCAACTCAATTCGAAATTTAGTTGTTGCAACTACAGCGCTTTGATGGGGACAATTTATGGCAGTCTTCGTCAACTATATATTTCCTCCAGTTGCCTGTATGTGGATTTTCGCAGGAAATTGGCGATGACTCTTATTGTCACCCATTTTAACTATGGGAGCCTTATTTTTAGTAGACTAGACTCAATTTGTCAAAGAAAAGTTACTGTAGCCTTTAAAGACGTCATTCGTTGTATGTACTTACTTATAAACTTCCCCGGAGCGCTCGTGTATGTTGCTACGTCCTTACTCGGAAGATCTGTAGAGGCCTATTTGACTCGTCGTAGGCTTATCTTCCTTCATAGGCTAATTTATACTAGATCCCCTGCATATCTCTTTGCCCGAAAACGGAACTCTCTTTCAAATTTAATTCAGTGCACAGGTTCCGGCTTGACCTTTGTTAAACTAGTTAGTTATTAGATTGTGATTGGTATTTAATCTTAGATCTTCAAATTCTTGTTGTATTGTCTTAATTAATTTTTAATTTTATTTATTTTTTCTTTATTTTCTTTTATTTTTTATTTTTAATTTGTTGTAATTTGTTTTTTTTTCTTGTTTTCTTTGGGCTCTTTATCTTTAGGTTCTTTTTTTATTTTTGATCTTTGGATTTTTTTTATTTATTCATTTATTTATTTATTATCCTAGTTTACTTTAATTTTAATGTTACTTATGTTTTTTTTTCCATCTAATTGGACGTCATAAGATTTTGTAATCTTTTGTACAGCGTCTAATAAATGTATTGCATTGTAATTGTTGTTTTTGTACTGTGTACTAATATAGTGCAGATTGACTTATTCTATCTATTGGTTACCGTTACACAATATTAGTTACAGAAAGTAGTTTAGTAAAAATTAAGTTATATTGCAGGAAAAAATTATAAAGAAATATCGGAAATATTTGATCAGAATATGATCAGAAATGCATTTAAACCGCATATTAAAGAAGGAAGGAGTAGACAAAAGCATCTCAAGAATTGGTAGACTTATAAAAATGGTAAAAGAAAATATATTCATCATTGCTTCAGATATCATTGCTTCAGATATCTGGCATCAGTTATATCTAGCATCAAGATTTCACCCCAAAGTACCTATTCTGATACTCTAAAGATTCTTATGGAGTAGTTATATAATAAATTATGATGATTTTAACCTAGTTCATATATAAAAACATATAATAAAAACACTGTGTCACCACACGCAGAAGAAAAGAAAACATGACGTTAAGAATTAACATACCCCATTCACACGATACGTAAAGGCTGTGACACAATGATGCCATTAATGCTGAATTTGCCATAAATTTGATGCCGATGCCTATCAATATCAAATGTGAATACGGAAACGTTACTTAACATAATGACGAATTTGATGCCGGTATTTGATATTTGATACTCGGCATTGGCGTCACGAATTTCGAAGTAAATTAATAGCATTAGTACGTCAAAATTCTTAAATTTTTAAAAAGGTGATTGAGATTACAAAAAATAATTTAAAAAACGACAAAGTGGAACAAAATAAGTGCAAAATGGGAATCTTTAGTGAGTGATTTTATTTGTATATTTGTTCTTTCTTTTCGATGCCAGTACTTAGACGCATCAAGTTCAATGTCTTAACAAGTACCGGCATCGGCATAAAATTTTATGCCGATGCTGATACCATTATTATGTCATCGCCTTAACAAACCAAAATTGTTCATAGGAAAGTTCAAAGAGCTGTTTATGAAAAAAAAAAAAATAGTAGATAAAATGACAAGGTCCTTGCCTTGAACGTGATATGGTCGAAATAAAATGACGACTTGCATGACGTAGAATGAACTGAAAATGACACTTGGCATTACAAATCCAAATATATTATTCCAAATTTACGTATTTGTTATCTGTGTTCTTTCGGTTCCATATAGTGTACTGTAGAACAAACGGGATTGCGAATTGAATTGATTTGTAGGGTCAATATTCTCGAGAATATATGATTGAATTTCTTGATGGCACTTGTTTAAATTTCTTCATGATTAATTGAAAACACTTGTTAACTTTTAATGATATGGTCGAAATAAAATGACGACTTGCATGACGTAGAATGAACTGAAAATGACACTTGGCATTACAAATCCAAAAATATTATTCCAAATTTACGTATTTGTTATCTGTGTTCTTTCGGTTCCATATAGTGTACTGTAGAACAAACGGGATTGCGAATTGAATTGATTTGTAGGGTCAGGTCAATATTCTCGAGAATATATGATTGAATTTCTTGATGGCACTTGTTTAAATTTCTTCATGATTAATTGAAAACACTTGTTAACTTTTAAGCTATTTATTAAAAAAGTCTTTTATAAGAGTGCGACGCGTTGAAAACACTTGTTAACTTTTAAACTATTTATTAAAAAAAAAGTCTTTTATAAGATTACGACGCGTTTCGCCCTATTGAGGCATCATATCTTCCCGAAACAAAAACTATCAGCTGAGTAATAATTGTAGTCCAATATGAATTCGAATCAACCTGCCTACAGATTCGGACTCCGGATGCACATAACGACATACAATTATTTCTGAGAGTTAGTGATCGTAAAATGGTAAGGTTACTTTGTAATCAAAACTATTTTATTAATTTGTTTAGTAAGGTATATAGGTAAATTACTAGCAGACTATTTTCCTGTATGGATATTGGATAGTAGTTTAGCCTCTATAGCAATTATAAGATCAAGGTTTGGCCACTTCCCATAAGTATCAATATAGAATATTTTAGAGAACGGACCTCCAACGCACACATATAGATTTCTGTTTCATGGCTTGGGAAGTATTCTCGAGGATTTTGGTAGGATGCATAGAAAGTAGAAAGGGCTTCGAAAGACTTGAATCCTTGCAAAATATCAAAATAGCATTTGATAACGGGGCAAAATTGGGCAGATTTAGTGTTTTGTAAGAATTAAATTCATAACTGTTAGATCATTTTCTCTATACTTTCAACATTATTTCTTCTTTTCAAATCAATTCTATTCGCATATTCATTTCTCATAGTTCAAAATTTTTGTCACAACCTCGGGACCAGTTAAAAAATTTTTCGCAGAATATATTTTGACGTTTGTTTACTGCAATTTTATTTTAGTTTATTTTATGGTATATGAAAAGGATTGTGAAAATCAGAGTAGGGGTTTCGTAATGCGCATTACTGTGAGACAGCTTTAGCGTGGGTAACATTGAAAAGCGTGCATTCGAAACAGTTGATAGAATAATAGTTAAAATATTGGTTATTTGAATTGTTCTTAAAAAGAAGAAAACTTATACTAAGGCGGGTGAAATGAAATCAGCATCGCTGGAGATGAATGTGGGGGTACCACAAAGATTAGTAATGGGAACGCTTTTATTCCTCATTTACATCAACGATATGGCAAGTATTTTGGAACATGCTAAACAAGTACTTTTCGCGGATGGCACGTTGATATATATTGCGTTAGAAAATATTATGGTTTGTGAACTAAAATTACAACCTGATATAAATCGTTTACGTCTGTGTTTGAAGGTAAATGAGCTTAAATTGAGCACTTCGAAGAGAAAATGCATGGCAATAAATTCAAGTTATAATGGTAATATTTATATTGCTTAGTTGGTAATTGGAAATGTTATTGACATAAGATACTTAGGTGTGATTATAAATAATAAGTTGAACTTTACAAAAACATTGTGAATGTGTTACTAAAAAAATAGATAGAAGATTTCTTATTTTAGAAGGATAAGTAAGAAAATATTTATTGCTACTTCAATTAAGATTGTCTTTCAATTTTTACAGTTAGAGTTATTAAAATGGAGAATAGTAGAATTTTGAAAAACTTTTATTTTTAACGAATCTAAATCAAATAATAAATACAAGAGAAAAAACAATCGCCTTGTCCGGGGTTTGAAGCCGGGTGTTTTCCTCTTGTATTTATAATTTGATTTAGAATATTGTTAAAAATAAAAGTTCTTAAAAATTCTTCTATTCTCCATCATTGATCGATTCTAACAAGTGTGGGTTCGATTCCCGTCCGGGAAAAATAAATAATTATTAAAATTGTGGAAAATACAACAGTATGTAAGTATTTATATTTAAAATAAGGTATAATTTCTTACCGAAGAAATCTAGACTATGTAGATATTGAACAAAAATATATTTAAAAAATATTGAAAAATTTCGGTTAATACCTAAATTTAGGAATACCAAAAGACAGGTTATGTTAATGTATAGTGGTCTTAAAGTTTTTAATGAGTTAACAGGTAACAACAAGAAATTTAAAAAGTTTTAAGGCAGAAATAATTAAGTTTATAAGGGATAAATTTCTAGTAGGTACTGCTATTACATAAATTGTTACGGATTCTATGGATTCACCTCAACTTTAAGGTAAGATTTACTGTTATATCCGTCCCTGAGCCAGCCATAAGAAATGCCCCGTCCTCTCTCTCTATGTATCTACATACAATCTACCTTCTTTTTCAGCCTTTTTGGCTACGATGATGGCTTTCAATGATTACCTAGAATCAAAAAATGGATTAAATCGGAAAACCCCTTCTTGATGTTGCCGTATAAACCCAAAAAAGGGTTGCCCGATTTGGTGGTCCATTGTCTCCTTGTCGTTCTTTTCCTCGGGCCGAATGATTTAGTTTCAGTCTGTCATCGCTTTTTTCGGACTCCGAATCGTTCTGAAATTTGGACGAGGTGGTGATAGCTGAGTTTAAGTTGCCTTTGTAGAAAAATGGCTTTATTTTGTCATAAAAACAATTTTTACGAATTTATATTTGCTTTTATCAAATGGAAGAAATGTCAAACACTTGAAATGGTTCTTTCTATGAGCACACAATTAAATTATGATATCGTTCTGTCGATTCATACAGATTCATTCAGAACGAGAAAAGGGACGATATATTTGCAATTTTTATGTACAGAATTTGATCTCTTTACTTCGACGCGTTCTCAGGCAGTTTTCAAATATATAGTGAAAAACCAAAGTTTTGTATGGCAAGAGCAAGAAGGGGTGGACCGATTTAGGCTATTTTGAACTAATATTTACTATTGCTATGAAAACATCATGCATCACAGCTTTCTCCGTCAACACGTTCTTAGGCAGTGCCCAAATATATAGTGAAAAACGAGATTTTTGCATGGCAATCCTACCAAGATTTTGCCCGATTGGTCCTGTTTTCAAACTTAAATTTACTTTTTTTTTTTAAATCCTATGGCAAAATTTCAGCACTCTAAGTGAAAGCATTCTCGAGTTATTGTGGTATGACGTAAGTCATAAACATTTCTTTGCGTCTTTTTTGCCGTTTGCCACCACTCTCTCACCAATCAAATTCTCTGCTGCCACATCAAAAATCAACCATTTCAATATTATGTAGCTCTATCATTAGCGAATAACTTAGTGGCACTTATTATTTAACGCGTTCTGGAAAATTACTTAGTATGTAAAGATTTCATTCATTCATCATTGATGTTTTCTGAAGCATCACAGAAATGCACTTTTGAGCGTGTCATGCCTGTTCACTTTCTCATAAGAATACTCCTCCGATTGCAGTCATCAAGTAACATTTTTAAAGGATCAGTATAATTGTATCGAAAATATACAGAAATATTTCTGTACGTATAAGTATTGTCTTAATACCCAATACATCTATTTTATATTAGTAAGTTAATGTACGGATAGGAATAAATTTTGCAAATAACATAAATTATATTTATCATTTCCAACTTTTTATATATTTTTTAGGGTATTTTTTAACTATTTTAGCTTAAAGTTGTATACACAGTGCACATGTTATTACAGGTTGAGATCTGAATCTATTTTAGAAAAAAATTCATTTGCATCGATCTGAACGTTATTTTTTAGAACTTGTAGCTAGTTTTTGTATATTAATCTACATATATATGACAAAAATTAATATTAATGGTTTACACTGATACTAATTGCTATCATTTACATGTTACACATGTACGAGATTTGCTAGCATAACGGAGTTTTCTGTAAAATATGCAACAATGACTACTATATATTCCTGCGCGAGTATTGATTTAAATTAAAATTGATTTAATTTACATAAAATCTTCACAGAAATGAAGGTTACAGGCAGTGTGGTAGAAAAATGGAAATTGTGTAGTGATGGATGGAAATTTAATGGGTGTTTTAAAAAAAAATGTAAAACGATGAAAGCCAAGCAACTTTAATACCTACATTATTTTCCATCGATAAAACGAAAGCCGGAATAAAATCTTTCACGAGCGCAAAAAAAGGAGATACGAAATCTTTGAAATTTTTTAACTAGGTTAAGGTAATTTACAAAGGATTCAAGCGTATAAAAATTACATTGGAAAAGGACACTTCATCCTCTTTTATTGTTCATATAAGTACTTTACGGAACATTGACGTAAGCCCTATTGAAAAATAGGGTAAGAGTTTGATCTGATATTGGTCTAGGTTACTAAAAAGGTTCTTTTTTTAACTTTCCTAAGTTAGCTACCCACCCAGGTTTTTCAACACGTGATTCATATTGTTACTCGTCCGACTTACCAACAGAGACCAGAATGGAGTCAAAAGCAAATTATCTGCTATTGAAAAAATTCTGAATACACATATACATATAGATAAACCAATTATGTTATAGAACTTTTGGTATCTTTGATTGTCGAGTTTTATTTTTTACGCATTTATTTTTTCGTTCACCCTTTGATGTACATAAGTGAATCTTAAAATTTGTTTACAAGCCCTTCAATTTTTATGAATATGATTGGTTGTCACATAACGGGAACATACATACTTGACCCAATATACATATTTCGAGATTTAATTGAAACTTATGTAAAGCACTCTAGATTCATGCAGGTCACGTGGTTTTTAAATTGCTCCAATAACGATCGTCCATTGATTGAGTGAGGGATTTTATAAAATTTATAGATGAAATAGCTTTTAGCAAAGAGTTTATCCAGCAACCGGTTGAATTGCACGTTGATTGATCAATTTTTAATTAATTTTTACTATGAACACTGAATTTGCTCGCAGTAAATGCTCAAGTTGCATCGTTTAGCAATCTCTTAATTTAATTTTAATTTTATTATTTATACCGAAAATTAAAATATAGGTAAAAGGAATAAATTCAAATGCAGTAAAGTTTTTTTCTTTTAAGATTCTACAGAAGTTGCTTTCACAAAATTACCACTCTCTTTTATGGTTTCAATCATCGCAGTAGAATTATCTGGAATGTATGATCATCATTTGAAAATCCCAGAGAGAACATTAAGCGTAGAGTTTCAAATGTAATCCACATCGGGATAATAAATAGTGCAATCATAATATCAAGACCAGAAATTTCGTAGACAAGGAAACAACTTGGTAAAGAAATTAATATCGGAAAAATCAAGAGCCACGATTTGACACTGACATGTCTACTTAGAGTTAATCATAATCGCTTTGCATTATATGGACCGCTTTACACATTTTTTGGTTATAACCCAAAAACACATTTCATCTCCTCCATTGTGGACTGCCTTTCTATTGAAAACACATGCTCTTCTACACAGATTTTACATGTACCTATGTATCTTCCTTGGAAGAAAGATTTAAAAGTTGCATATACTTACAATAGTATTTTTGTTGCATTAATTTTATTCAAAGTACCAATGAAGAACAGTGCAAAAAATAAAAACAGTTCTGCTGCAATATCTATATCGAACATGAATTGCTATAATTGCAAGACTGGCGCCGACTTTTATTGCAAATTGCCATAAGCTTGTTTTTAAAATTCACAAATTATAATTCTTTAAATTAACCGAATCACATAGTGCAATGCTAACTAAAGAATCTGAAAAAGACAGTTGGGGTGACATTAGCTTATCGCAGATCTGGAAACAGAGGTTTCACCTACCCCAGAAATAACTGCTGTTTGCGAAGGGTATGACTAATTATAGTTTATGTGAGAAGAAATATCAAAAACATATAAAAATATTTTAGTTTAACCTGGTGTACAGTGGGTCTTAAAAATTTTATCTGAACACAAAAAATGAGATCAAATTCTAATAGAATTCAGCAGACTTGATCAGCTCTTCTAAGCTTATAGGGCTGCTTGCTTTAAACAGAAGAAGAATTCAAGAAAAGATTAACGACTATCAGAAGTAAAGAAACACAATAGGATACATCTGAAGCTTTAGTACAGCAGAAATTGGACGCAACCTAATACCTACATGTTCCTTTGTAATTAATAAGAAAAGGTCAGTAATATTTGTTTAGCATAATATTGAAAACTGCAAAAGGATTTATCTGAATAGCTTGCAAAACACCAGTATTTTTTTTTGTGAATTGTCGCAGCTCGAAGATAAATGTATAACCTAACCTATTTTATAATGAATATACTTACAGACAGGACAATAGGAGAATTTCATATGAAATCAATAAGAACTTTTAGGGAAAGCATTATACAAGAAATATGAACGGCACCCTGCTGATCAGCATGGAGGAACAATTGAGTAGAAGACGTATTTAGATTTCTAAAAAGTACCCCTAAATTATGTTCGAGTACTATTTACTGGACAATATGTACATAAACTCTGCGACAAAATGATGACCCACCCATAAATTTTAGATCTTTCTGGAAAAGGAATAGGTACAGACGTAAATTTTATAGTCTGTTGTAAAGACAATCTTTTGCAAAATGGTAGTATATTTGATTGTTTTTTATTTGAAATTAATTTTGAGTAATTATTATTATTACTAGTTAGTTAGTAATAATGGAGAGTGGAAAGCAATCTAACGAGACCGAAAGAATACTAATTTTAAATTTAAAACAAGTAAAAAGCTAGAGTTGGTCTAAGACCAATTCTTATGATACCCTTGATGAATGCGCGTATGAAATTTCGTATGGTCAGAACTCTGTGTAATTTTGATTTTTGAAGTTGTTTTTCGCATATAGACCAAAAAAATGATTATAACGAATTTTTTCGAATTTAATATTCTAAACAAGTTTTTAGTACAATAAAAATTTCTAGAACTGATCGTTTTCAAAGTATACACCTAAATTTTTATATGTGAACACCAAGAAGTGGTTGCATTATTAAGTCCATTTTTGATTTTTTTTTACTATTACTATAAAAACACCATGCACCAAATTTCAGCTCATGTTATCGTTTTCTCAGGCAGTGTCAAAATATATTGTGGAAAACGAAACGAAAGATTTGCCCGATTTGTCTCAATTTGTCTTAATTTTACTTTTTTTTTAAAGTCCACATAAAAAATTTCAGCTCTCTAAGTGAACGCATTCTGGAGTGATCGTGCGCACAGACGGCAGCTATACTTGGCTAACTTGGTACTACGGGGTTAGAGGAGCCCTGGATAACAAGGTTTATCCATCTCAACTTGGGATGGCCCCTTTATGGGAGCATCGCAGTGGCTGTGGTATGGGCGCCGGGACCCTAGATCGGCAGAGATTGGATAGGTCTCGCTTCTACCAGTAAGTTGATGTCATGTCTTGCTCCTTTGGCATACTGGTACTCGTTGTTACGCGCACATGAGGACGCTGATTATCGATAATAATCCGAGCATGACGAATGCCGTGAGTTTAAGCCATACTTGGCAGGTGCTTACGTAAAACCACAAGGAACCTTCTGTATAATCCTATAATCTTGAGGATTTTTTCTTTGACTGATTCGAAGTCGTTATCGTCGTTATGTTGTTGGAAGAATAGTGTATGTCGATGCCCCAATCTCTAAGGAATTCTCGGATGAGAAGAGCTTTAAATCCTAGTTTGTTATCCAATATTTTTTTTTACCGTACCGTAAGAGCTAAGGTATTGTATAAGACCTCGTTTGAATTCGGTCCATGTGCGCCCGGTGATCTTTATGGATTTGAAAATAGCCTGTTAATCCTAAAATTGCTTTATTTGCTTGCTCGTTTTCGGTGTTGGGAAATTCTTGACGCATTCGGTTTTTTTTGGATTTGGCTTAATTTCGTCCGGGGTCCAGACGTGTCCCAGAAATTCTGTTACCTTCTATAGGATTTCCAACTTGTCCAATTGGGCTTAGTCTTTTGACTATCACATGCAACGATTACATGTGCTCTTGCAAAGACATTGAAAAAGTTATTATGTTGTCCATATTCTGTCAAGCATTTCTTGGATTTGTTTTTCAATTTCCGCTTTATGTACGTAGGGGTATCGGTAGGTTTTGCATTGGATAGGTACATTAGTATCCGTACGAATGCTATGTTTAATAGCGTTTGGAAATATTAATTCAAAGTCATCTGTAAATCAAATTTTCTTAAGTTGAATGAACATACAATATACAAGAAAAAGATCGAATTTGAGAGCCTGCCGCCACTCAAGTTAAGTTTGTGAGTAATTCAAAGTAGCAAGTACTGCATTAAGAAAATAACAAAGCATTTGGGCACGGTCTACTACGATGTGTCTTACAAAGCAAGGAATTGATGTTAACATGTCACCACCCCTGAAAATATAGCTGAATTTAGAGCTAGTCTAAACAACAAAAAATCTAGCGGTCCCGATAACATTCCGAACTACATTTTGCGTAAACGTTCTAAAATATTAGACATTAAGTTCACAGTCGTATTTAACCAATGCATTAACAATGGATACTTCCCCTCGGACTGGAAGAGAGCCCATTTTATTCCTATAGCAAAAAAAAAGAAGCTCAAGGGAGATAAAAGACTTTAGACCAGTAGCTCTTCTATCAAATGTAGGGAAACTATTCGAGCGAGCAATCGCAATAAATCTGGTTAGCTTCTGCGAAGAACACGGCATAATTCCAAACAATCAGTTCAGTTTTAAAAAAATCCCATTCCACTGACCATGCAGCCCTAACCCTGGTTAAAGAAATTACTAACAATCTCAGGAATAAAGCATGTACGGTGGGGCTAGATATTGATCTAGAAAAGGCCTTTGACGGAGAATGGCACAAAGGACTTGTGTTCTTTGAAGTTGGGTGCCCACGGGGGATTGTCAGACTAATAGAAAGTTATTTGAATAATAGATTTACCTCAATTTACATATCACACCAGACATCGAACTTAATTCAGGTCAACTTAGGGGTTCCGCAGGGATCAATACTGGGTCCAATGCTTTTTAACATTTTCTTGCACGACTTTCCGCTTAGGAATTTTATAACAGATAGACCAGCAGCCATACTATATGCGGACGACACACTAATCCTAGCACATAAATGAAAGGCCTCATCAAGCAGTAACGGAAATCCAAAGGTTTATACCAGAACTGACCAAATATTATAAGAACTGGGGATTCAAGATAAACGAACAAAAGAGTGGCCTCATATGCTTCCGCAACGCAAGTGGTAAGGGACATTACTCGGCAGTAAGAGAAAGCAAATACCTCTCTCTAAGAGTAAACGATAGACAAATACCCCTCAAAGAGGAAATTAGGTACTTGGGAATTAATTTCCATAACAGGCTACGTTTTAACCCACACGCGAGGAAAGTACTAAACAAAGCTAAAGGTGCCACAGCTGTACTGAGGTCACTCCTTAACGCGAAAGCTCTATCCAGAGAAACAAAATTACTTATCTATAAGACACTAATCCGACCCATCATTAGTTATGGATTTTCATCCTGGTTTCAGATAACCCCCAACGTTGCCAATGAATTGGACACGTTCGAGAGGAGGGTAATTAGACACTGCACAGGTAAATTCAGACAACCCGATAGTTACAAATGGTACTCAAACAAGTCCCTATACAGCGGGGCTAAAATCCTTCCCTTAATGACATATCTAATAAGTCTTTCAGAGAAAGTTCTCAAGAAGACGGGAGTTCACGAGAACCCAATAATTAGGAACATATACAGTACAAACCAAAATGACTCATTATTAAGTGACAATTACTACCTGTCACCTATAAATATGCTGCACATAGACTCCCGTCCAACTCTCTTGAGTAATCCCCCCTGTACCCGAGAGCACCCTTCTATAAGAACGCATCCACAACAAACTACAGAGGTTAAATATCCCCGGTGGTGAACCGATAATAAACGTTTAAAATCTAATATAGAATAATTGTGTTAAAATGCTCAGCGCTCAATGCCATGACTATTGGTTAACTACTAATTGATCAACCAAATAATATTTTTCTTCTTATTTCGCTTGATATTAGTTCTATGAATATTCAAGGCACAAGTGGTACCTGAACTTAATTATACTCATACTATTAGATTTGTATACCAGACTTATATTGGATAGACTGATGTAGAGTATTACACCCACTGAATAGTAGCTAAGGATTATAGTTACTAATGTTAATAGATTAGAAAATCGAAATAACATATAGGCTTATCGATAGGTGTTAAGTACGAATTTTGAACTTTGAAGCGGGCGCGGCCTAGAAATTTTTCTTTGTTAATTATTATTCTTTTGGAATACGGTCATACGTGTAGAGCTTGAGCTCGGGTTAAGATAAGTTATATAGTGTTAAGGTAGGGTTAGTGTCAGTAAGACAAAGTGAAATAAAGATACACCGCGAGCAAATGTATCAAAAATATAAATCAAAATCAGAGCTGTAATATAACTCAAATGTGATAAACTTAAGGTTAGTGTCCTGTGACATGTCATGTCCTGTCATGTAACAAACACCATTGTGAATAGTCTCAATAAATACTTTGACTTTGACTTTGATGTGAACATGGTAAGGGATCACATTATTGTTCAGGAAGGCTAGGGACCACTTGGAGGACAACGAGTTTAGCAGAATATGGATTAGTGGAGCCATCATTCTGCGGATATTTCTATACGCTAAGGAATATGCAAATATAACTACTGAACAACTCAACCGATTATAGTTGTAATTGAATTATTGGATTTTGGTTAGTTAGCAATATTAGTTTTGAAAAACTAACTACCTATTATTACATGAATGTTCACATCGATTTGGGCAGATCTTTTGGTTTGATTGAGGATTGCACTTAGAGACTTTATTCATATTTGTTTAAAATACCCGAGTAAGCTATAAATAATATCTAAACTTAAAGACTAATCATTTCATTTCATAATTTCAATAAATTTACAAAATGCATTTTAAGTGCAAAAAAAATTATTGAAATTTTCGACCCAGCGATCAGAGAGGTCTTATCAGTATGGTTATCGCTGATCGCCTACCATAGGAATTCTCTGATCGCTGGGTCGATAAGTTCAATCATTTTTTTGCACTTAAAATCATTTTGTAAATTTATTGAAATTATTTTCAATAAATTTCAGTCTGTTAGACGAGAAATCTCCTTCATATAATTTATACTTGGTTTATCCATATGCAAAAAAAGAGGAACAATCACCGAATTTAAAAGTGTAATGAGAAATCTTGCCACCATATAATTCACACTTACTTTTTAAAAAAAGTATTTATATGAGCAATTGGTGTGACCTCCATCATTGAACTTCTATGGTAGGCGATCAGAGATAACCATACTGATGAGACCTCTCTGATCGCTGGGTCGAAAAGCCAAATATGTATAATTGAATCTTTCTGACTTGGAAACGGCTTGACGTCTGACTTTTCAGGTATATTGCTGAAAAATATAGTTTTGTCATACATCGATTGCGTGAGTAACCTGATCATCAGAATCAATAGCTCTATGAACTTATGTGAGCGCGTAAAGCTAATACCTCATAAAATATATGGTATATGACATATGCTGCTCCGGCTATTAGCCCGAAGGTGAGAAGTCAAATCACTTCTACTACTACTTTTGCCTTTGAGATTATACGATCATAAGGCTCCTGGGTCTTCACTACTATCTTGACACATAATTGGGTCGGAAAGCTTTGATTTTCTTTTTAAAAGATCTATAATTTTTGTCTCAAAAGTAAAAATTTCAAGGTATGAATACAGCGTTTTAAGTAGACTATTCCACAATTCTTTGACCTTGTTAAAAAAATTCGTTTTTGGAACAGTCTCTCTGTGGTAAGACAACGTTTTTGTTGCATATATTGTTTAATAATAACAATAAAATAATAAAAAAAAAATTAAATCATTAAGCCTTGTTATTTAGGTTAACTTTGGTTGCGGATAGTGCCCCCACCAACGATACCTCGCCTGCAGTTGGAGATGCTGTTGAGTTGCGGCCAGCCAGGCTTCCCAAATGTGTTTTCGTCTCTAGAGTACATCCTGACACCACTGAAGACGAAATTATTAAGCACATTTCATCACGTGTCGGCACTTCGAGCTCTTTGATTGCCTGCAAGAAGTTATCTACTCGACATGCTCACGAGAAACGCTCATTTTCTGCGTCCTTCAAGATTTTAGTTCCGGAAAATCTGTTTCAGGCGGTGCTTTCTCCTGATATATGGCCCTGCAATTCCATTGTGCGTGAATTTATTCCTAAGGGACGTTCCGGATCTTCTAGTATGGCAAAAAACTTGTTAGCGAAATCTCGGTCTACTACGCCAACGTAACTAGTCTTCGCTCTAAGACGACTCGCCTTTTTACAAGTTCGACGAATTCCTGTTTCGACGTGGTCTGCTTGACCGAGACATGGCTGTGTGGGAAGATCGCTGATCAAGAGCTTTTTGGTCCCGAGTTCTTGTTGTTTCGCCGTGACCGCCATCGTCTGTCTCTGGATGCTCCTGTTGGAGGTGGAGTACTTTGTGCTGTTCGTCGCGACCTTCCTTGTTTCTTGGTTGACTTTGTTGATTCCGGTGATCTGGAGTTTATTTGTGTGGCTCTGAGGCTTTCACACAATACCGTATATATTGCTACAGTTTATATCCCTCCATGCCCATCTGCTGATATATTTGATTTGTTGGCTTCATGTATAGATAGACTTACTGAAGTTCTGGTGCCTGCCGATGAGTTGTTGCTTTTTGGTGATTTTAACCTGCCTAATGTGAGTTGGGTACACTCTCTGGACGATGAGGGCTTGCTGCCCTCTTTTTTAGCGACTCTTCAACATGCCATATCTTTTATTTACAACATTATTTCTTCAGGCATAATGCAGTCTAGCGGTGTGACTAATGACTCTGGAAAATCTCTTGACCTGGTATTTTCATCTGATCCCAATGGTACTCTCGTTAAGCGTTGTTTAACTCCTTTGGTTCCTGCAACAAGTCATCATCCGGCACTACATACAGTTTTGTTTTTTGATCCTGTAACTTCATCATCTAATGCTTCTATTAACTACGAGTATTGCTATAACTTTAAAAAAGCTGATTTTAACAAAATGAATGAATGGCTATCCGCTTGCGACTGGACCAGTGTTCTGGGTGAACGTGACACTGATAAAGCTGTGAGCTCGTTTTATGACATCTTATTTCTTTGTTTTACTCACTGTGTACCACTTGTTAGTTCGAAACGTACTTCGCATTGTCAACCGTGGATCAATGGCTCTTTGAAGCATCTTAAAAATTTGAGGAATAAAGCTTGGAGGAGGTTCTGTTCCTCAAGGAGCGATGCTGATTACGTAACTTATTCTAATTTGCGTACTCAGTACATTTCGTACTTGACTGATTCTTATAATGATTATATACATAGAATGAGGTCGGCCTTGCGTACGGAACCTAAGCAATTTTGGAAGTTTGTGAACTCTAAGCGCAACTGTGATGGATACTCTTCATCGTTGCGTCTTGGAAACATAGATAGTGTTGATCCCTTGGAGACTTCCAATCTTTTTGGTGACTTCTTTAAAACTGCCTTCTGTGATAACCACTGTGATATTAGTTATAACGATTTTATCCATTTGACGAAGCTTCCGATGACTTCTCTCCAACCTAAGGACCTGTTGTTCGATGAAGCGTCTGTCTTCAAGTACATTTCGAGCATAGCTGATAGTTTTTCTATTGGTCCGGATGGCGTTCCTTCCAAGCTCATAAAACATTGTGCTACGTCCATCGTTTCTGTTTTGTGTTATTTATTTAATTTATCTTTAACCTGTGGTGTTTTTCCTAAACAGTGGAAGCTTTCTTTGATTATTCCTTTTCACAAGAAGGGTAATAAGTGCGACATTTCTAACCACAGACCCGTCGCTAAGTTATGTTGTATTGGTAAGATATTTGAAGCCATGGTTTGCGATGTTTTGTCGTTCCACTGCAAGCCTTTCCTGCGCTCTTTTCAGCATGGCTTTACGAAGGGTAAATCTACTACGACTAATTTGTTAGAGTTTACCAATTTCTGCATTTCTGCAATTGAAAGCGGAAAGCAAGTTGAATGCATATTCACGGATTTTAGTAAAGCTTTTGGCCGAATCAATCATAAAATCTTGATTCATAAGCTGACTCTTCTTGGTTTTCCTTCTGTTTTTGTCAATTGGCTTCATTCTTATTTATCGGATCGTACGCAGCGAGTTATATTTCGCGAAGCTCTTTCTGACGTAATAGATAATACTTCTGGTGTTCCCCAAGGCAGCCATCTCGGACCACTCCTTTTTATTATTTTCATTAATGACGTATCTCTGATTTTGACTAATTCAAGAATACTTTGCTATGCTGACGATGCCGAAATCTTCTGTATTGTTTCTAATGAAAACGAGTGTGGAATTCTCAATTTGGACTTAGACACCTTTCATAAATGGTGTGCTATTAACTGTCTTCCTCTCAATTTCAACAAATGTACTGCTATGTCCTTTTCTCGTAAAAGGAGGCCATTGAACTTCAGTTATACCTTAGACGGATGCTTATTATCTAGACTTGACAAAACTAAGGACTTGGGTGTCTTCCTTAACACACGTCTTTCCTTCGAGGATCATATTAATACAATCGTTGCCAGGGCTAATGCTACTCTGGGGTTTGTAAAGAGATGGTCAAAGGAGTTTAATGATCCATTCATAACGAAGGTCCTTTACTGTACATTCGTTAGACCTATTTTGGAGTATGCCAGTCCGGTCTGGTCTCCTTTTTATGCTGTATACATAAATCGTATTGAGGCTGTGCAGCGGAGATTCGTTCGTTTTGCTCTGCGTGGACTTCATTGGCATAACCCTATTATTTTACCTCCATATGTTGATAGGCTTAAACTCTTTCCATTGGATTCTCTTGAAAATAGGCGAAAAACTTCCAGAGTTGTTTTTGCGTTTCAGTGTATACAGGGAGCGACAAATTCTCCTGAGCTCTTAAATACTTTCAATATATCTATTCCTGCGCACTCCTTGAGGAACCACGACTTCCTCGTCGTTCCTCATCATAGTACGAACTATGGTTTTCACGAGCCGATTTCATCAATGTCTCGTCTCTTTAACAACCAGTTTGATTGCATTGACTTTCATCTTTCAAAAGGTCAATTAAGAGATCAGCTTAGTTAAGGTTACTTTTCATTTTATTATTATTGTTTGTTCACTTTTGGTCATTATCATTGCTTACATATGTATAATTTTTTTTTCTTTTTGTAAACTTAGTAGTCAGATCTTTGATGAAGTTCTAAATAAATAAATAAAACTTTTCCTTTATTCTGTTTCGTTTACTTTCGTGGGAATTCTTATTGCTTTATTTAGTTTTAATGTCTTCTTTTAAATGCTATTTGTCATCCAGAGCGAATGAATATAAAGTAAAAGTGTAAAATGTAAATGTAAGCCTCCAATGCTGATAAATTCATAACTACCATTTACTCAAGATAAAATGTTTTTGACTTTGTTTCATTTTGCTCTAAATATATTCTATTGACTTATTTAATATTAATAAAAAACGTTTTCAAAGTCGATTAATAAAGGCCGCTGTGGTAAGTGCCCTCTTCAAAAGCTTATTAAAAATTTAATAAATACCTAGACACACAAGTATATGTACATCCTATTTATATACCTATACATAAACTGTGCTCTCCTTTTTATTTTAAGCTTTTTAGTTCGAGGACGACTTATACTGTTACAACGAAAGTTAAAAAAAAAAAACAAAAACTTATAACCATTTAATAATGATGATTAAAAAGATAAAATCAGCATTTTAGAAAACTTTAGCCTTGTGAAACCGATTCAATAGTATAACGATGTGAAAATGATAAGAAAATAGCTTGACCTTTTATCGCAAATGAATTCATTTTAAAGTTATGCTAAAACTTTTAACATCTACATCAAAAGATACTCACCATCAGACGTAATCACTCTGCTCCTTGCTAGGTCAGCTTTGTTACCAACTAAAATAACAGCTTTTTGTGCAATATTTTCTGTGGTCCAAAGAGCCTGGAGCACCCTTTCTGCTACAGCAAAACTGATCCGGTCGGCAGAGGAATAAATTACACAGTATCCGTGAGGGTCGTAGCTCGACAAGCAATTTTCGGGCTAATGTGAAAGTACATATTAAGAGTTTTAGCATAATTACGACTTCCGGTAAATTGATTTAGATTTTTACTTACCGACATCTCGGTGTATGCGTGGTCTATAAAAGTAAGCTCGGATTCCTCCCCACTTAGCAGGACTGACACAGATTTCTCCCCTGAGTCGTCGTCTGTGAAAGAAAAGTTTGGGATGAAAGTTACATTATTGACTATATTAAGAAATAATTATGTTCGTATGTACATAGGTATGAATTTTTATAGGGCTTGCTACATCTTATGAATTATGCAAAAATCATACACCGTAGGTAGGAAGATGTATGCGAAAAATCATATAAGTAAGTATGTATATACAATGGTTCCTTGTTATATATTCCTGGTAAAAGTAAGGCCTTTCTTTCAGATAATCTGAACTTCATGCTACTATTTGAATTTTTCCCGAAATATTTTTATGATTTGTGTGTAGATGCTACGATTATCGAAGAAAAAAATGTCAATATGAATCCTAAATGATATATATATGAGTAATATATGAGTCTTAATTGAATTATATATACAGAATGAAATATTATTTCAGATTTTAATTTTAAGCAACATATACAAAAATATAAACTATAATTAGATAAAAATTGCAATACCGATTTTTGGCATAGAATATTAAAAATTACTTTCTGTGATACGAAAATCTGTAATAAATAATGCGAAAAGCTAATAATCTCACTCCCATGCTGAAAGAAACCTACCCTTCATTTAAGGGAAAAGAAATGAAAAGTCCCAGAAAACATGTGTCCTATTCGTATCTCATGTAGCTCTGGAATTATTGGAAGAAAATTGATTCGTCCGATACAGAAATAAATCGCATCTACTTATTTTTTAGGGCAAAATATTTAATTCTATTTAAAGTCATACGTTTTCTATGTTTTGACACAAAATGTGTCGTCACATTCTTTAGAAAAAACAAACGCAAATTTTAAAGTGGCAATACTCCAAAAAAATTCATTTTCTTTGTGTTCAAAAAATAAATAGTTTTTTTTCTCTTTATTCATATTTAATGTGTTATGTACTTAATCTAGAGAGCGAAGAGCGTGAGCAATTGAATTAAGGAAAATCGCATTGTAGTATGTATTGGTGGCAGCACTCTCTAAACGTTAGTTAAATAGAAAATCTCCCACCAAGGAAGCGATTAAAATGAAGTGGATACAGATTTGAAAAGATACCATACAATTTTTACAATAATGTGTTTTGACTAATTGAGATTTAACATCGTTGGATCTTTTGAAACGTATAAATGACTGCTTGAAATTTATCTGGTCCGGATATAGGTAATCCTAGTAGCCGTAAGAGATATCTGTAATTAAACAAGTAAAAATGCAAGAATTTGCCTAAGACCAATCCTTATGACACCTTATGATGATTGTGATGAATGATCAAATCAGCCTTCACAACACCAGTCTTGAAAGCTATGCTGGAACATAGAACATGTGGCCGACGATTGTTTTGGTGGAAAATTATACCTCCTAGTCTGAGGTTTCGATGAAAAAATAATAGAGTCCCAAATAGAATGATACGCATAGCCCAAGAACGCCATCTCGTAGTTTTGCTTTTGAACATATTAACATAAATTAAAGTGCATAAAAATATTTAGATCTGTCACTATACTGATGTCATTTATGTCTGAAATTAAATGATTAATACTGTCGAGGGGATTATGGAATGAGTCGCTACCTATAGTTATTTACATGAGAAAGGGACATAGTGCTGTCAAAATGCCAACCAAGGAAAGAATTTGCTGGCCTTGTGCCTAGACGCATATCACAATAATGTTGGTACACTGTAGTTCCTTACATGATTGCGAGACTAATTATGCAAGTGGTCAAACAGGTAATAGTTTTTGATATAAATTATAACTGTATCACAAATTCACAGCACGTAATGACAATTAAAATTTCACAATTTCAAAATGCCTCTCACCCGTAAGAACTGAAGCGTGTGGGCACTAGCAAAGAGTTTAATAATACATTTGAAACTCTAGTTAGTTCATAGGAAGGCCGTGGGGCTATCCACTGTTGAAGATTTTACAACTCTATATCCTAAATAACCAAAGAGTAAAGCATAAATGCCTTTTCTTACTTATCCCGAATATCAAAGCAAAAACTAAGCTGCCAATTTTCCCTCCAAAGTCAAAATAATACCTGGCAGTCTGAGCAAGATTATTGTAGGAATAAAAAAATTATTGGTTAACTATCAAGATCAAAATACAGTATACAAAATCAACATATTTTGTCTTCAACACGGTCTACTTATCAACCCTGTGGAATAATAATTTTGTTGCTTCCTTAAATTAATTTTGTTATCGAAAGTACAAAAATGGATATACCTTACTTAACAAAATCATAAGAGAAAAGTTTTAAAAATTTTACTAATTTGCAATTCAATTTTATTTCAATTTTATATGACCGAACAAAAATAAACCTTCCCAAAATGGGTCGATTTTTTAAAATATAATTGTTGTTACATGATTTTGTGCAGGAAAGTACATAAAGTTTTGTACTAATGGATGAATAACATAATTTACTTATACATATAAAGGCAAAACTATTTTACCCTGAGCTTGATAAGTCTCGGCGGTAGAATGTATTGAAGACAAAATTGATTGATTTTAATAAAATAAAAATAAAACTATGTATAGCAAGAAGTCTGATGGATCTGATTGAATAATCAGACTGCTTATCTGAAGGCGCAATTTCTCCTTCACGGCCTGTTAATATCCCCTGGGGGCTTTATACATAATTTAAGTATAACATGTTTTTTTCTCCAATATAAGTAAGTTAGTCTAAATTCTTAAAATATAATTACATGAAACTTGTATATTACATATGTACATAGTGATATGGAAATATTAGAAAAAATTCTCATAATTTTATTGTGTACTAATGTTTTGTACTATATGATTAAAATTGATTTAACCCTTGTCCTGTGTGACCTGTAATAATTTATACATGGCAGCCCCTAATTTAGTGACTTCTTCTCACTTCTTGGTTTTTTGTTGCTTCTGTTCATTTTTTCTTATTAGTCTGCTCGCAGCTTGAAAAGTTACGTTCCTGGTGTTATTAGGTCAAATTTGCCCAATATATACATATGAGTTTGGAATTATAGTATTGTTTTGAATGTAAAATAGTATTGTAAAACATTGGTGAATAATGAGTAGCCAGGTACGTTATTTGAAGGTTTGATCTCTTCAAATTCTCGTTCGCTATGTCGTAATAGGACAACGAAAAAGCTCGGAGGTTTCGGGAGTATATTAGCGAGGACAGCTCTGAGAGTAATGAAGGGAAAAAATCTTCTAGTGATTTTTACCCGTCAAAAGACAATAAATTACATTGGCACGCAAATCGTCTTTGTACTAATTCAGTTGGAAGATATAGAGGGAAAAACGTGATGACCACTGCTCCAGGGCCAACATCTTATGCAATATTGCGAGTGCATGACATGAAATCTTCATTTGAATTTTTCCTTCCAACTGTAATGGAAAACCTTGTTATTGTTATGAGAAATATTGAAGGTGTTAGTCTTGCAGCTGAGTAGATTTTTATATTCAAATAGTTTTTGCAGATGACAGAGTATTCGGAGAGGTTTGGATACCTGTCGATCACATTTCCATGCAAGCCTATATTGGATTCCTGATGCTAGCAGGTGTTTACCGTTTACACGGTGAGTCATGAAAGTTTATGGGATCACAAGAAGGGAAGACCTATTTTTAGAGCTGCTATTCGGGAATATTACACGAGTATTGTGCTTTGATGATCGTATAGATAGGAATGAAAGACGATCCCGCGACAAGTTAGCACTAATAAAAAATGTATGGGACAAATGGGTTATAAATATTAAAAAATTGTACAACCCACATGAAACCCACATGAAGCTGGTTGCTTTCCGTGGCAGATGCCCATTCAAACAGTACATACCGTCTAAGCCAGCGAAGTACGGAATAAAAATATGAGCTCTCTGAGATAGCAAGCTTGGAATTTGCAAGTTTACACAGGGAAAGACATGAATTGCAAAGCTGAGCTAAACCAAGGAAAGCGAGCTGTGTTCGATCTCGTTGAGGACCTCATAGGCCGCACTGTCACGTGTGACAACTTTTTCCCTTCCTATGACTTAGGGAGTCAAACTTTTACATCGGAAGCTTACAATGGTCGGAACAGTTCGGAAAAATAAGTCGTTTCTTCCACTTTAAGTTGCATAACTCTAGAATAAACCAATTTACTCCAGTGAATTTTTCTTTGAATATAAACACAATACTATTTTAATTGTTTATATTCCAAAAAAAAATCGTTGCGTTTTATTACTAAGTAACTCTTCATCACGATAAGCTCATATCATAGAATTTTATAATTCAACGAAATCAGGAGTGGATACCTGTAGTGTAAATGTGGCTTAAGCAGTCCGCTAGTAGTAAATAAGTATAAACGTAGCCCTCAATTGACAAGAGCGGTTGCAGATAACTTCGCTAGCCATGTAAAAGTCATGCGATTCTTGAATTCTTCGCTGTCTTCCGTTTTCCTCGCTTTACGATGGCTGAGTTGGCTTTATATTAATCCTGTGTTAATCTAAGAATCATTTGGAATAAATAATTGATTTTTACTCAGAAGTACGTTTTCTTACAATACCTTAGACCAACTAATTCGAAGGTATATATGTAAGCGGAAGACTAACCGATGGCCTGTCACGCCCTTTTCGAACATAATAGATATATCAGCCTGTAATGTATTCACCATTTGGACAGACATAAACCCAGAATGGCAATCAAATAAACGATTCAAGCGAAGACTTTTCTTGGAAGAACTACGATCTTCTCTAATCAATGAGGAGATTATGTATCGAAAATCATGCCCAAGAACATGAAAGCTAGCTTTTCGAGGGAGGATCCACCGAAGAGCCCTGAAACGATCGCGCTGTTACCTTTATCCCCAATTGCCCAATAGTACGAAATACTCCAACAGATGCAATCAATCCAGTGCATTCATATGCAAACAACATTCTAATCTAACTATAATATGTGTTAAATGTATTAAAAACGAATAACATTCTATTGGGCTAATTTGACCCATAAACACGTTGTATGTTAATTTTTTCGAACACAGGAGAAGGGTTAACTTTGATAACTAAAATTTACGTTTATATTTTTAATTAGTATATTTTTGTTGAATTCAAATTTAAAATGCAGCGATAGACTTTAATCGAAAAATACAATAACACAAAATATCAATAGTTGTCAATAGATTGAATTGACAATGTAATTGTTGACAATTTACTCACACTACATACAAAAGCACAAATACACTTTAAAATCACTTGGAAATGGAAACCACAATAAACGATTTTTTATATGAAGATAATAAATATTATTCTATAGATGAGATTATTTATTTCTCAATTAGTTCTTTATTATTGATTGATTTGATATTGAACTTATTTATGTTCATAACAAGCTGCTATAAAATGTTTCTAAAAGATTAAAGATAAATATGAGAAATGTTCTACTATGTGTAGCTAAAAACATATACGTTTGTATCATTCTATTTGATCTATATAATTTTACTACCTGTGTTATCCACGTATATTTGAAGTTTATTGTCGTCTAAAGCAACTAAAGAATTAAATAAAAAAAATAATTGAGGCACTTTTTAAGCTATGATTTCAGCATAATATATTACTAAGTGTTGTATAATGTATATGTTAAGTCTAAATATCATAAAAAGGATAAGTTTTTTCACATATTTACCTATACTGGTATCGTATGCATGAAGATATTCTGAAGTCATGAATTGTGAAACTAAAGAGCTCTTTCCAACAGCTGAACTTCCAAGCATTAGAACCCTGAAAAGAAAAAGTATACTATATGTATGTATGTACATAATATGTAGGTATTATTGAGAACATTATAATTATTTATTTCGGTCACTGAATCAAGATTTATTAAGAACTAAAGCTAGGAACTAACCAAACAAATATGATGAATAGTTTTATACTATAGTTTGACATGAACTCTTGTCAGAGCAGTAGGTAATGTGCATTAAAAACCGAAATTCCTAGAAAATATTCTGAAATTTGTATTTTCTATTACATGTAGACATAGACAAAGACCCTCCAGATCTTCTTCATTCAATTTTTTTAGTAGGTAGGGCAATATACTAAACCTTAAGTTGCAAAAAAAAAAATCTATATAATAATTCATAGCAAAGAAGTTTGAAGTACGAAATGAAATGTTAAATTTCCGAACATAATAAAATATAATAAAGTCTACTACACGTTTTACTATTTAAATCTAACAAAATTGCACAAAATTATGAGGATTTTCAGTATTTGTCTATAAAAACAACTCACTAAGTAGCCAAAGTATGGGTTTATGAAGCACAACCTTTTGCCATAACCTCATTAGCAATTGATTCTAGAACAATGATCTCGTCCTGATATGTATGATATTTCCATAAAATATATAAATCCAAATAATTCCATCATAATAAAATTACTCAAATGCGTAGTATGCGTAGTATGTCTTATTTATTGAAAAGCTAACAAACGCACAATGGGTCTTTGGAGCCAAAAAGTGCACTTTATTCCCTTATACATGGATTGACATGAAATTTTACACACTTGGTTTTGACAGTATATGAAAATTTTTGACAGATCTTGCAAAATTCGTATTTTTTACAGTTTATAGATATATTAATTTTATTTCATTCGAAATTCAAAGAAACTGCGGTTATTGTTCAATTTGATAGATTAAAATGTTTGTAGACTTCACAATTTATTTTAAGCATTTTTAAATATCATCGGATTTGTTGTCGTCGTCGTCATCATCTTCTTCCAAAAGTGAAGCATTCTGGTAGCCTAATAATTGCAAAACTTCATCCGGTACAGCTTCTCTTTTCGTCTTTGAGATGGCAAAGACCTTGTTCTCTAAAGAAGAAATTATAGGATCTGAGGACTCCATGACTGAACGAAACACATCCTGGAGATTAACAATCCGATTATATTTCCTGGTATGGTCAATTCTTTCCTTTTTATAATTTTTATTGCGAGCTTCTAATTTCTAGCCTGGTCGTAAAATCCCTTTTTCTCAACTTTTATAAAAGGTATAGTTTCCTTTTGAAACTTCATGCTTGCATATAAGGTCTGCAGAAGCGAATAGACTGTGGAGTGTTATTATTCCAAATAATACGATTTGGGTCACCTTCGTCATAAATTCGTATGTAGGCTTGTTATAAACAAGCTGGAATTGTCACCTTGACCATCATTTGTCCACTTTTGACTATAATTGGAAAATCTCGAAGAACTAACCATGCCTCATGAACAAACTACCTTTTTGTTGCTTTCATTAACTTGATCAAATATTTCCATTTGATACGCTGGAAACTTTTGAGAATTGTGATATATTCAGGTATTGTCACTTCGATAGCGAGTTATCCACTATAAAAATAATGCTTCTTCCGGATTTGTCTTTTTCACGGGATTATTTTTCCTTATCAAGCTTAGTACCGTAAATGGCTTATCATGGGAAGAAACCAAACTGTAGCTAAGTCGAATAAATGCTTTAAATTGCAGCTTTCTAAGATGCTATCAAAAGTTTGAATGGATCCTTATTTCCCAAGCGACAAAAGCCTATCACTTCTTTTTCTTTACTTTTCTTAGACTTATCTTTACAAATTTTTGAACGTGTCGCCCTGATGCTGCTGCTCGCGTAGAAGTTGTTGGTTGCATGAATTGCACACAATTTTGTTGGGTACCTTAAAATATGATTATATCCACTTTTCGTGATTCCAAACTAACTAATCGCTCCAATACATAATGATGTTTTTTGAACAAAGTTGAAAGGATTTAGCCGATTTTTTAGCCGGATTCAACGGCTACTGCGGTTAAAATGGCATAAATTTAGTTGGCATAACAATATTTTTCTGGCAAGTCTGTGCTTGTGCTTACTGTCTTATATTCTGTCTACATTCGAGATAGAATTGGTGGATGATGCGGAACATAGGGTTGCTAGCCACTTTAGTACATTTGTACAATTTTAGAATTCCTTTCAAGATATAAAGGCACAATTTGAGAATTTAGCGGAATTTAATTAGTTGGTTGGACTCAAGTTGTTTTATTACCTTTGCTTTAATGAGATATTAAAAAAGAAACTATTATGAATCGTGGTGGGAGCTATTCACGCCTCTGCTTTTTTAGGAATGAGATGAACATAAACATGCTTCCCTAAGGTGGGGATATATATATATGTATATTAGGCAAAGTTATTTAGCCATCTATTCCAGAAATGCTGACAACTTCATTAGTCAGACGTGCGTCGAACCTGGTTTTACGTATTTGATATTATTTGTATCCAGTTGAATATAAAAAGCCAGTTTTAAACAATAATGTATTATAAAACTAAACTATTTCTACAAACAAAGAACTGTTAATTACCTGTACGGACCATTTCCTGGATTGGACGTACTGCTTTCTCTGCTAGAAGCCAAACTGCATGAAGCTGAAGTTCTTGCAGATCCAACTACAGGAATTGGGTTTGCAGTTAAATGTTCTGTGCTGTGAAATTGACAATATTTAATTCGTTTTTACACTTCACTTGTACAATAATTTAGCACTTACCTTGAATTAGAACTTGCAACACTATTATTTGAACGACTACGACGGCTTTTAAGGGAATCACCTCTGTTAACGACACCTTTACCTGTGATGGAAAAGTGCCTCAGTCTGTAATACTCTTCTTCAACACCTGTGTTTGGCATCGATGCCACTCTGTAAAGTAAAATTTAATTTGGCAATTCAGGCAGAGAAATTTATTTATTTGGTACCGAGATCTCTGTTGTGGAAGACTTAACTGATTAGGTCTCCCTGAAGCTCGACTACCAGGAGTTTTAACTGATTGCGATCGACTGTGATGTGGTGAGCCATATCTGCAAGTAAAATTTTCAAAATGACTTTAAATACAAGTGATTTAAATTTTAATAAAAATAAAATAAATTTTTTTCGACATATTAAAATAAATTCAGTTTTATGGTTTTTTCGAGTAAGTTTTCGTGGAGAAAGGCATATATAAGGGATGTATATAACCACTACATCTTCCCATATAATATATATCAATAAAAAGTACTTCAAATCCAAAGTTATTGGTTGTGCTAATCATGTGTGTATGGGTATTTGCTCCTGGAAATTCACAGATATTTACAATAAAGAAATAAAATATGGGTGTACTATCCACCCTGTAACAGTTTAGAAAATATAAAGATAATTTTTCCCCTTTAGCTTAGACACACGTATCGAAGGGTAGCCGACGATTCATGTAAAAAAATATAAATCTAGAACAAACAATACTATCACATGTGTACATTTTACCATCTTTAAGAGAGTTTAATGGAGTTATTTCAAAAAGGACCACTACTACAAACTCTTAAAGGCTAAATATCTAGTTGTCCCTCAAAAATACTGAGTGCAAAGGTTATCTATCAAAGATTATTAACACATAAAGACTTTGCATCTGTCAATATTTAATATTAAAGACTTCGGAGCAAGATATTCTAATAGCATGGAAGTCAATGTTGATAGTGGAATTGATAAAGGATATTTACATCTACTCGAACAGACCGGTTCTTCGCAATGATAGAGTTTTTGATAGATCCTAAGCTTGATGTAAGCTTGACAGTTGGTCAAGATGAATATTTTCGCGCTTCTATTCCTAGATATCGTTATGATTATGGGGATTAATTGGTCGCCTTTACGACCTTAACACCATGTTAGAAAAAATCGCAGCCTAAAATAGTCTATCTGGTTTGAGAATTAAGCAAGCCAGAAAAAGAAAGCATTAATCCAAATCACACTACCTTTTCCCACTCTCTTAAAGATAAGTGGAAAACTCTTTGTATTCTGTTACCTAGTCGGGAAGAACAAAATAAGTCACACAAGTCAGTGAAGCCTTAGCTAATAAACCTTGTCACTTTTAAACGCAAACGAGAAAGAGAGTCACCCAACCAATCACAGGTCGATCGCGTTGGAGTGACAGAATCTCAAAGGCAGAGCTCAAGACACAAATTCCGAATATCAATACCGTAGAAACCAAAAGTGGACAATGGAATTTGATTGGCCACATAAAATCTTCTTCATAATTTCATGACTTAAGGACACACACTTCTTATTTGTTTCACAAAAGAAGTATTTTGTGCTCTTGGTATTTTTCTTTTAATAAAGGATCCAATCCAAGGGAGAATGTGTGTTTCCTTGTTGATAAGGTCCCATCCCAAGTATATATTATACTCCAAATACGAACATACTTTACGAACATACCTTACCGTCTCTCAGCATCTAAGATAGGGGGCTTACAAAAGACAGATCTGACTTCCAGCTGAATGACCATATCAATCTTACAGAACCTCCTCCAGACTATAGTTCGAGATTCTATTACAGCACGGCATGAATAAATTGGTCCCATTCCTGACGTGTTCATCTGGGAGGTGATTCTAATCATTTGTCGTATTTTGATGTCAAAATATACGACAAATGCAATAAGCTTTTCTACTGCTTTTTTGTGTGTTTTTATTCAGCTCAGCTAGCCTTGTATTACGTAGAATGAACTGAAAATGATACTTCACTTTTCAAATTCAAACATATTATTTCTAATTTAAGCACTTGTATTGCTCTAAGTTGGTGTAGAATATCCATTTACTATTGCTCATAATTTTAGTCACAACCTCGGAACAAGGGCGGATGCAGGATTCTTGTGTGGGGGGGGGGGGGGGGTGGTAACTTTGGTTTAAAAACGTCATAAGCTGGAAACAGATCAAAAGCTGGAAGACACTCGCCACCACTTGCAAATGTCAAATGTATGCACAAAATTTATCATTTACAAGATGCTGGACAAACAGATAAGCAAGTGGCTATCACTCTCAACGAAGAAAGTTGCTCAACGTTCAACTTATGCCACTCGCGAAAGTCAAACGAGGCGTTAAATTATTTATTTTGTTTTTGTAAATAATGGAAGTGTAAAACTTTCAAATCATCCAATTTAGTTAGTAAAACTAGGGAAACGCATTTTGTTCAAATTGACGAATACATCATAAATTGTAACTTTGAAAAATACAGTAATTAAAGCGCTGCGTACTTTTCCTCTACGGAAGTCAAGAAAGTTTGATTTTAGTTTTTTATATTATTAAGGCAAGTTCAGGGGATACCTTATGGTACAAAGCACAGCATGGCAGGAAGGTGATGGGGAAAGTAATTAGGGAACGTGAGGGGAGCGACAGAGGTGCTGCTGTATGTCACCATTAAACTTTCGCAGATTGTGTGTCGGAGTAAAGACAAAAGATGGTAGACAGTTCCACATACGTACAGTTTGGGATAAAAAGCATCACGGAATCTTACTGTATGGCCGAAAGTAATTTGATGGGTAAAAGGATGTTTGCGATTTGCTACGCGAGTGTTGCGTGCAGGAATCATTCTAGTAGGGATCAGAATAGATCAGATCATCAGAACATTGACCATGCATTTAGCGTTAAAGGACTGAAAGGCATCCATCATTGCGGCTGTGTTCGAGTGAGTCGATATTACAACTTTTTGCCATATCGCCAGTGAGCTTGAAAGCTCTTTTTTTTGGACAATATCCAATGAAGGTAAGACTGTGCTACCAGCCTCGGCCCAGATATAGAAATTGTATTAAATTCTAGGTCTGGTGTAGGACTTGTAGAGGAGCGCTAGATGGGTTGAAATATTTCTTTACGTTTCGATGCTTCGTTGGCAACAAAAAAGATGTGATCTGTCCAGCTTAGCTTACA
Source organism: Dioctria linearis (assembly GCA_963930735.1). Lineage (NCBI taxonomy): Eukaryota > Metazoa > Arthropoda > Insecta > Diptera > Asilidae > Dioctria > Dioctria linearis. The sequence goes on along the minus strand of OZ005740.1, from coordinate 224,147,804 downwards.
GGAATTAAGAATTGATGCCAAGAATTTATAAAGACGATGTATCGTAAATCAGTTCTCCATTAAAAGAAATGGAAATGAAAAGTTATGATCTTTCTTCAAAGAGCTGAGACAGCTTAGAGACTTAGATGCCATGAATTAGACACAAATCGCTATACTCCAAGTGACGATATGATCTAGGTCGTTATTCATTGATCTAATAATGCAATCTCGTTTGACAGATGTGGCATTCATTCTGGAGTCCCCAAGAGTGTCAAAGGAGTAAGCGAAATCATGGCTACTGTCTTAGGCCAAATTATGGATGGGGTTGAAAGTAAGGGAAAGCAGATCATTAATGAAAATTAAGAAGAGAGATGGAGAGAAACAGAGCCCTGGGGCACATAGGCATTTATAGGGTAAGGTTCTGGTGAAACCTTCTCTAGTACAACCGGTATTATGCGATCAGGTTGTTTAATTCCTAGATACTTCATTAATTTGGAGTTAATAATACATTAAAAACCTTTCAAAAAAATCGAAGTGATTGCACAGTCGATAATTTGAGGGATCGCTACCCTCTTCTCTCTTGGGAATAGGCTTATTGTAAGCTAGTTTCCAACCAGTTGAAAATTTATTTTCCTGTCGAATAAGAAAAGTACAATAGTTTGCGCAATGGTTTAGCAAGGAGTGAGAAACCATCAGGAACTACGGATTTGGATACGTTGATCCCCTTAAGGACCTTGAACACATCTCTCTTACGGATGTGTATTGGCTCTTATATAGAGAATTTGAAGAGAATCTACTAGCCAGAATATTATCTTGATCCAGGGAGTGAAGAACCATTTCACCATTGTTAAGTAGTGATGGTATAGAGGAATTCCTGAAGTTGTTCTTGATGGTTTTGACCAGGGATCAGAAGCCTTTGCTATCTTTGCGGCTTGCCAAGATTCTTTGTCTAACATTCCGATCAAAAGGAAATTTTTCTCTCCGGATAATGGACTTGCAGGTGCTCTGTGCAGTCTTGTAGACTCGTTTCAATTCTGGACATGAATGCAATTACCGTTAAACCAAGAATGATTTTGCTGTTGCTGTAAGAATAAGGACTGTATGCATGCATGCGAACATCCAAACAAATTTGTGCTTAAGCTACGACAAAAGATCAGAATCACCACCCTGTTCATCCTGCGTTTTATATCCTATGCACGGTATGCTAGGTTTTCCTTTCATCCACATGCATTTTCCATGTTAACTTTGGGGGATAGTGACAGAAGATCTGAAATAATATCCTATGCATAACCTTCTAAAGGAACATTAATTTGATCACTTAGGATACGTGAGGCTACTAATTGATGCATATTACATAGAAAGAAAGAGAACACTTTGAAGCCCGCCCCTCAGACTCAACTTGGGCTAATATACGAGGCCCATTTAATGGATTTTGTAGCACCATGATTACACCGGCTATAGTTGTCATCTACGTTTCCAGAATATTCTAATAGCATGGTCACCAAATGATTTATTAACCATGCAAAACACAAAATCATAAAGTTATTGAAAATCATTTCCATTACCACAGTAGAGGAACGAGTATTGCTATCACTTTAATCAAGCAAAGAATTACTATGATTAAGGCTTGCTAATCGACGATGAGATTTAAAGTAGATAGATAGAAATAGGCGTACAATAATTTTTCTAATCTCACAGCAGTAACAATAATTTAAAATACATTAGCATTAGAATTACAGTCCCAGATACAATGAATTCATTTAAACCCAATTACGTTATCGTATCGGGTTAAATCACCTAAAAGCTTTAAACGTATATATTTTAGACATGCAAAGCCAGAAGCGTGTTTCGCGATATTTTGTTACTCGATAGTTATTTTACCATTAGCACAATCAGTTCATTGTATCGGTAACTTCTTCAGAAATAAAGAACAAATCAGTTTCCAGTTGGTTATATAGAGCTCTTGCACGCGATTCTGAAGGATTATGGTTTTCGTCCCACAGCTCTATTATGGAGCCGTTGCATGTTGCACTAATTTTTTTTTTAATTTTAAACTCTACAGGGTATCTAGGTAGGTATTAATGAATAGTACTAGTGAAGAACGTCTTCTGTGCGTGTAGTTCTGCTCCATTTTCAGTTTTATCACTCTTGCTTCTCCTTGGACTAAATTCTATTTTATTGCTGACCTAAGTTTTATTTAGGTAGTTAGTTTTTGAAGTTTTAAGGTTACGTTTAGTTTGCGTGCCGATGTCTTGCATCACCATAAGCACTATAGTTATGTGTTTCCGGTAGGTAAATTTTAACTTTTCATAAAGGAGTCGGTAGTGCAATGCATAACACCCTGGCTTATAATTCTACGGATTTCTAGACCGTCCCTCGTCCATCAATAGTTAGGGCAAATTACTTATTCTAAGGCTGGAGACTAATATGCCAATAAGTTTTCATTCTGGGTTCGCTTTCGGAGTCCACATAAAAAGGTGCACTAAATTATATAATTTGAGAAAATATAATATTTTCATTGTATATACATATGTACATAGATGAATTTTCTGTCTGCTGTCTGCCTTATGTTACACAGGAGATTTTGGGACATGAGAGATAGGTATTAAAGCTGAATAGTACTTAGTTCTTCGTGGGTTCGTGTGAACTAACTTAATTATCCAATTGTTTTTAATTTATATCTACCTAATATCATATATACTTTTATTGTACACTATATTAGTTTTAGTAAGAACAATTAAAACACTAAGCTACGTACACAAAGTTTAATGTAATTATGTTAATTATATGTAACTTCTTCGGATAAATGCAAGTTGTGTAGTCGAAAAACGTGAAAATATTACACACATTGGTTTAGAGCCGCTCGACTATAGGTCAGTACAGAGGTGCGATGATCTGGACCTTCATTTCTCTCATGCGGATATATAATCATCTGATCATACGAATAAAGCCCTCCTGTTAAACTTAGGAAGACTTGGGCCCTGGTAGAACAGAAAACTGGATATACTGAGAAATAACTCTGGAAGGTTCTTCAATAAGACCAGAAAAGGATCTTGAAACGAATGCGAGCAGGTCATGATTGGGGAGGGGAGGTCCTGCGAGGGTATTGTTGACCTACCTACACACAAGCGCGAGACTCCCAAAAGTCCTGGCTAAGGATCATACTAATCATACTATTGACCTTTTACAGAAAGCCGATGGCAGCTACACTAGTAGCTTGAAATAAACATTTAGATTGTTACTACAAATTTTCTTTCCGTGTTCAATTATAATAGAAGATAACAACGTAGACCCTGAAGACGCATTTTACAAAACCTCTATCGAATTAATAGAGAACGCAGCTACTATATGAGGAGTTAAAGCCACTTTGGTAAAATTGATAAAACAATACGTAGCAGCCGGATCATCGCACTTAATTTAGGAAAAAGAATCAATAACAGTATTAGTTGCTTAGGGATGCCCCAGTGCGGTGTTTTATCTTCTTTACCATGGCTCCTAACTGTCAATAATTTCCTACGAGAGCTGTTTATAATTATCAGCGCATAATCGATTAATCTCCGATCTAATGCAGAATGCTCTGAATATCGTCCACATGCTATCAGGAGTTGGGACTATGTGCTAATCCTGAAAAAAAATACTTGTTCCATTCACAAAGAAAGCAAGCCCTATTTACAAGAATCAACTTTTATGGGAACAGTAGTCGCATTCTCAAAGTGAATCAAATATCTAGGTATCAGCTTAGATAGCAGACTAACGTGGATTTTTCATCTAAAGAGAGTTCAAGTGAAAAAAACAACATGGACAGAGGACTACAACATTTTCATGTGCAGCACAACACGATTGAGGAGTTATGAGCATAATGGGCCTATCCACTGGGTATTTTACACTTGGATAACATCTTAATACAATGGGTAAGATCGATAATATGACTTGACTCTTCTGTATGGGTGGTGCCGAACTGGTAAGATCAATAATACTAGCTGACTCTTCCGTATGGCTGGTGCCGAACTGGTGAGCATGTAATCGGCGACTACGAGGTTCTTAGTTGCATAAGGCCTAAACGTATGAAAAGATATAACGATCAATAGAGCCTGTTATAAGGATGGTCATCAAGAATATTACAGGTTTTGTCAAAGATCTCAATTTCAAATAAGCACCGTAGAGCACTTAGTAAGCAGATAATATTACAAACAATTTTAAAGGTGCCATAAAAATTCATAATAACTATAAAATAATAATAACATCGCACGTTACGCGCCTATTTAATAATTCATTATAATGCTATATCTTCCACATTTTCATCAGTTAACTTTCGAATAATTCTATCTTTCCCTGTGTGAAAGTGTCGACATTTTTTTTATTCCTTTTTCTTTGGGTGTTATAAAAAACATAAAAGTTAACTTTTTTGCATCGAAACCCTAGGCCTAGCTAAGATTGTATTTTCCTCAATAGATTTGTATTAAATATCTACATTTCCATTAATTAAAAGTGAAAAAGTGTCTAATAAAAAGTACACTTACCTCATTTCAAAATCTCGCAACTCCTCAAAAGGTTAATGTATTGGTAACATCTAGCAATTGTCTCATGTTCTCTTCGCGTTTTTGCTTTTTCTTTCGAGATTCTTTAGCCTGTTCCACACTGATAAAATCTCCCTCGTTTTTCAGCAGCAAAGTCTCCACGGTATTATCAAGACTTAATGATGGCTAAAAAGAGAAAAGATTTAAATAACAAGTGAAGAATAAGCGTAAACAGAAGGACTAATCCATTGAAACAATAAAAGTATGAAAGAAAATTGCAATGATACGGGGAATTAATCACCATAAAGTAATTGAATCACGATGTTTTAATTAATTATTTTTGCATTATAAAAAACCTTATCCTTAAAATAAAAAATGCAGACTGGGCATGCCAATTTCTAGTTTCCAGGTTAATTATTATCATTCAAGATGATGAGATAATGTTTTTAATTAAGAATTAGGTAATAAGCAAGTTTGATTATTGGATAAAGCGGTATTGACGTAAAATTGCTAATTAATATGAGAAATTTCCAACAATGGTATTTAAATGAAGCTGAAATAGTCTGATTTTAATCACGAAATTAGTTTATTGGAGCGAAATTCATTTATTGTTCTGAATTCCCATTGCTTTCTAGGGTTTGGGATCAATTTAGAAGAATAAAATTCTTAGATTATTATCACTTCAAGACTTAGATTTATTTTATTTCGTGACTCTTATGTTGCTTTGCTTGTGATTATTTAGACTGTAAGTAGTAGAGCTGATTTGCTGATAATAACCAATTGGAAGATTTTATGGATATGAAAAAGAAAAGTAACAAGTAAATTGATGTTCAATAAAATCCTTCGTATTGTGGAAACAGCATTCAGGAAGTTGTTAAATCTAAGTTTATTAATGGCTACTTTTTTTATTGTTTATGATGCCAGTTGTTATAACATGGCCTGGGGAAGTTCTGACATCAGACATCAAGGCCAGCAGCTTTTTACTTTACAAAACTGATCACCTTGAATAAGGGCATCGAGCTAATTTTTGTTATCAGCTGAGACGTAAGACATGAGTTTTCGCCGGTTTCCAATTAGGAGAATCTTTGCCGAATCATTGCTATAGAGCAGCGTTTCTTAATCTTTTTAATAAGTGGAGCACTTTTTAATGTCCACTTTTTTCGTGGAATCCCTGTTTTGTTTCAATGGTATGACTTTAATGCAACATTCTGTAAATGGATAATTTGCAAAAATAATATGAATATTTCAAATGTTATTTATTTGCCTAAAAAAAAACAAAGTTTCAAAATTAACCCAATACTTGCTATAATAACTTAAAATAACCTATTTCTATTCAAACAGGACTTTTACATTTTAATATTAATGAGATGAGTGGTACTGCTTTCTACTGTCGTAGATTATACCTTAGATTAGACCTTATGCATGAAAGTTGAATTTCCATGTCAAGTTCAGCATCAAGTCATAAGTTGGGAACCCAGTTTCGCAGATAAATGTAGTTGCAAATGTTAAATAATAGCATGCAGCCTTTTGCAACAATTGAGTATATTCATCTTTTAAACTGCACCAGGACTCCACTAACGGCATTAATTTAAATTTTTCTTGCAACGATAAATCAGATGTTATTTCAATAAAAGTTTTGTATTCTTTTGCTGACATTGTGGATGGTCGTACATTGACAATAAATGGGGTTTCAATCTACAATTCATTTTGATATTTGACCTGCTGTTTATTTGGAAAATATTGATTAAATGCTTCACACAAACCTTTCAGGTGCTGTATGATTTCTTCAATAATTGTCTCTCCTATTTCAACCCCTACCTCTTCTGAAAAGCCTTTCATTGTTGGAAAGAAGTCAAACTCGTTAGAGCGCATACAAATTGTCCAAAATTCTTTTCTTAAAAGCAAGAATTTTTCATGAGAAGTAAAAACTTTTATTTGTTTGCCCTGAAGGATTAAAATTAGGTCCATGATTCCTTGTAAAAATATCGCTTAAATAATAAGAAATTTTAAGCAGTCAATCTCTATCAAATAGTGGCCTTTCAACTAGAAATTGTATTATAAAAAAAAATTTACGCACCTCGTCTCGACCCTTAGCTCAAAACTACGAGTTAGTATATTTCCCCGAGATAACCATCTAACCTCAGTATATAAAAGAAAAGATGTATATATGTACATTTCCCATGTCCTCGCATAGTATTTTGAATAAACGATTATTTAGTGACCTAGATTTTATGAAATTTATAATTTTGACATTCTTATAACTGCAAGTGCCTGTCTATGGATCATGCAATGGCTACCAGTACAGTTTTCTGCTCCAGGTTCTTGAATATTATAAAAAAAAGGACGTAAGTTTGACGGAATCCTTCAATGACCTCCACGGAACCCCAGGGTGTTCCGCGGAATACAGTTTAAGAAAAGCGGTTATAGACAGTTCTCAACAGGAACTGCTCGAATCTAGGTGACTTCACAAAATATATCTGGTGGACAGACTGGACAAGATTTCACATGAAGAAGATTTAAGTCAATGGTTGGCGGAATAAGATAATTGTCCTCGCTGGGAGATTTGGAGTAGTCAGTAAATTTGATGCTTTCTCTCCCATTACTTTGGATATTGAAACGAAGCTAGTGCAGTATTTCACCATAGTCTAAAGAGATATTTCCAAACTCCTATAAGTCTACTCAATAATGTCAAAAATATTGCGCATAAAAAGAACCAGCGAGAAAAACACAAAAATAACTATTATGAAATCTAAGAAAAAAACTTGATGGTGAATAGTGAATTTACACCTGTTAACCTGTATAGTTGATGATCAGCCTATCTATAATGATGTTTGCCGCTTAAAATGGGAGGCGTACATACACTCAGTCTTTAAAGATTCAATCCTTTAGGCACTGATAAAGCATAAAGGCTAACTTAACTCGATATCTCACGTTTTATCGTACCACATATTTGTTAAAATATATAGAGTAGTAATTCGACTAATATACATATTATAAAAATATGATGCGAAATCTAAAATGTTCTCGCGACATGATGACAAGTACTTGTTTCACAAGTGATATTTCTCCCCGTCGCGGTCTCGATGTGCACTATATTACATACTTCAAAAACGTCTTCTTATCATCGGAAATTCAAGTGTTGAGCTTTATAATCTATATCTATTCTCATCACGTCGAAAAAATGGCAGTATAGCATTTTATGACCATATGATATTATTTTAAGAGGTTTTCCGAATAACTTGCCGCAGTGCGCTTGCCGGAGGAGAGTCCAATAAATGAGTACAATCAGAGGACAAGGCTGGATCGTGTTATTCTAATTCTACAATCCCAAGATATTTAGGAGGTCTTTGACTTAACCCCTCTGATTCTTAGGTATATAATATCGATACGGGGTGCACAGTATAATTATAGTGCATTATCTAACTGATATTATCGTGTCGTCGAAAATTAGGGAGTTTGAACGTGTAGTATTTGTATACTGATGTTCACCTCTTTATTTGCATGGCTGTTTCTTGTACATTCAGCTAACAAGACTTTTAGTTAATTTTTTATTAGTAGTAGTAGTTTCTAAAATAAAAGCTTGACTTGACAGATCTTTTCAGGTCTTCGGAGAAGATTAGCAGAGTTGCGAATTGCTATTGAATCATAATTTTCCGCATATTTTCTCAAGTAGGTGTCTTCTTTATAAGGTTTGTCCACCTTCAGATAGGTCTAGGGTGAACTTTTATTATTTTTGGCTGCTAGATATGCTTAAAAATCAGTGAAACTCATATTTCATCGAGACCTTCCTACTATATGGAAGGCTCTAAAGGCTCTAGTGTAACAAGCAGTTCATTTGGTCGCCTTTACATCTGTGCTAGGAATTTTGATCTTCCTCCCTCAGCAGTAATATTTTTTTAAAAGTAAATTCCAAGAAAATATCCCATATTACCATCTTAAAATAAAACAAGTAAAAAAACCAGAATTGGTCGAAGACCAAATCTTATTCTTATGATAACCTAGATGAATGCCCGTATGAAATTTCGTATTGTATCCATCTATGCAAGTTTGGTTTTGAAGTAGTTTTTCGCATATATTTCTAGAACAGATCGTCGGACAGAAAAAATGATTATTACCAATTTTATAGGCTTTCATATTCTGAAGAACTTTTCTGTACATGGAAAAAGTCTAGGACTGACCATTTTCACAGTATACTTAAAAATCTTAAAATTTTCATGTGGCAATACCAAGAAGGGGTTGCCCGATTTAGTATATTTTTGAAATTGTATTACTATTTTTATGAGAACACGGTGTACAAAATTTTAGCTCTTTACGTTAACGCATTCTCATCTCAGGCAGTGTCCAAATATGTAGTGAAATACGAAATTTTTGTATGGACACCTTAGTTACACGATTTGTCCCATTTTCGAACTTAATTTTCCTTTCTTTTTAAAGTACATTAGCAAAATTTCAGCTTTCAGTTCTCGAGTTATCGTGCGGGCGGACGGACGGGCGAACAGAAAGACGGACATGCAAAAATCAAAATAACTTTTAATATTGTCCGTAGGTGTCCAATCCATTTTGCTATACCATAAATATTTCTATGCGGTACAGTCGGAATTATAAACTTAGTACATATACCCTAAGATTTCGTCATGTAGGGTATAATTAGGTATATGTGTAATTATTTTAAATTAGAGATAAAATCGAACAAGTTCGGCATAAAAAAAAGAAAAGAAAAAGAAAACCATCAAAAGTTTTGATTCATAGTGCTGAGTTCATCAATAATCCATTTTACCCCAAAGCGCATGAAAAACCCGAATTCATTCAAAGTTGGTACAATTCACAAATCGGATTATTCCCATTAATTTGGGATTCGCCGGATTCTGTCTATTTAAAAAGAAATAATAATTGCTTCCTAGTTAGTAGCTATCACTGACATATATATATATATGTGAGTGGTAGCTATTGTATGTACATGTATAAGATAAACAACCGTTTGATTGGGTTGCGATTATATATAAAAAAAAAACTACGTGACCATCACCTCGACCAACATGCCTTGCTTAAAATCGAAATTAATTTGCATTTCACCGGAAATTTTATCAAGAAAACGAAAACAATTTTTTGATGGCAAATATCCGATTGGCGTTCAAATCTATTTTGGGAACACTTGTAAACTATTTTAGTATGATACAAAGTAGCTGTCGGCACACGATTCATGGAAAATAGAAATCTGACATCTGGAGGGAATAAAAATCTCAAAAATTGACTTTTAGTCGTTACCGGGACCATAAACTCGCGGGAAATGAAAATAAACCGAGATGACTTTAAAGATAAGCATCAAAATTAGGCATGTGTCAGAAAAATTTAATTGGTGAAAATATCTTGTAACTTCTGTGATTTATTGAAGGTAAAATGGTGTGAAGAGATGGAAAAGTCGTTTAATCTTTTTTTAAGTTATTTAACTTTGACTTTTGAAGAAAACACACATCTGCGGTAGGTATACACCGGTGAATATACGAATCCAGCCATGTATTAAAATCATTTCATAAATGTAAGGCTTATTGTACAGTTTGTGAGTACATGAAAGGCAATTTCGTTCAGAAATTTCTGTGCGTTGTAGATTATGGAAAAAGAAATAGTTTTTAACTGCTTTATTATCTTGCATTACTTCACAAAAAATCGTTATTAGTAGATTTGTACTGAAGTAATACAAGATAATAATATCATAGAAATCTCAGACAATAAAATAATAGAAAATACTTTAAAAACATAATTTTAAATAAGAAAAGCTTGTTGAAGTGAAACGATTGAATTATTAGATATTTACATTTCAAAACAAATGTAAGAAAACGACGGCAATTTTAATCTTATTAATCAATACAGTTTTCAGATGGAAGCTTAAAAAAATATAAAAAATAATAATAAATGATTTAGTAGACATTCAATTTTATGCATAGGCACAGAAATGTTATTCATTTGAATAGAAACATTCTGATAAAGGCTTAAACCAAATTTTTTTCAATAATATGGAACTGATGAATTTAATGATTTTTTGCAAAAGCTTATATATGTACAGGGTGTCTCATACGTACCGCATTTCCTTTATTTCTCACTCAATTTCGAGAAAAAAATTGTATGGGAGGAGAGCCTGAAAATGCACGGTGTGGACGGTAGGGGGGTTTTTTGATTTTGGGTTGGTTTTATCCTAATACAGTGAAACCTGTCTAAGACGGAACCCCAAGGGACCGGGAAATAATTCCGTCTTAAACAGATTTCCGTCTTACACAGAGTTAATGAAATTTTTTTTTATTCTTAATTTTTGATGTATGTACATACATGTATGTAATACATTTGGTTTATTTAACTTTACATTTTAATTATAAAATATGTAACGAAATTGGGATAAAAATTCAGACAGCCCAATAACAAAAAATAAAATATGTATACATTAATAAATTAGGAACTTGTATAGGTATATTGTATGTATGTATGTACATATTACACATATTACTGGTAAATATATATATGTACTTTATATTATATGTACTGCATAGTTTGTCATTACTGTTTGTTTAGTTTTTTTTGAACAAAATGCTATCAACATTTTAGATTCAATAGTTGTGGTAGTTTCAACCATCTTCTCATCACCCCTTTGAATGAAAAATTGCTTAAGGGTTATAGCCGCATCCATAGCTTGTTTATTAGTGATATTATCATCTTGAAATTCGTAGTAATCTTCTAAATCAACATTTCTTTGTTCAGCTGCGTATGCTTCACCGTTTAAAAATTTGATGTAACTCTACGTCGTCCTCAGTCATTGCTTCAATATCTATATTTAAATAATCTGAAGCCGAAATATTTTCTATGTTCGTCTCTAAAAGCATGCATTTAAAAATTTAGTTAATTTCTGTATTTTAAGTTGATAACTGTAGAAAAAATCTCCACAATATTTTAAAAAATACCGCCGTCAAGATTAAATGCAATCGGGGAGCTGCAGAATCTTCTTTTCAACAATCGCTGGAATTGTGTTTGAAATTTATCGATTGCCTGTTTTGACAGTGAATTGCCGTCGGCCGTTCTGCTCGTCGCAATTGTTTTTAAGGCTTTTACTTTCCGTTTATACCTATATAGGTTTACTACCATTAAAATTTGACATAAAATTGTCAGTTTCCGTCTTAAGTTATTTTCCGTTTTACACGGGTTATTTTCCGTTTTACCCGGGTTGCTTAGAATTGAAAAATCAACAATAAAATAAAAAAAATTGTCCGTTTCCGTCTTAAGTTATTTTCCGTTTTACACGGGTTGCTTAGAATGGAAAAATCAACAATCAAAAAAAATGTTCCGTTTAATGCAGGTTTCCGTTCTTTACAGTTTCCGTCTTAGACACTTTTTACCATGTAACTTGCTTGTTATACACCCTATGAAGGTGACTTGCATCTCAGGTGATAGTAAACCCTCTACGGTTTCCAACACCTCTCTACCCCCTTTCCGTCGGCAGTTACAGGACGTCAAAGTCAAAAAATTGGAAAATTTTGCAATTTCTTTTTCAATAAGGATAGCACTTTCTTGCAAGATTTCGAGAACTCAGAATGTTACCTTTCATTTGATCCTGCACATGTAAATGCTACCGTTTTTGAGATATTCCCGTTTTTATGATGCATAATTTCATTAATTTTTCTAATATGTGTGGAATTGCATAAAATTAGGCGCGATTTCTATTGTTATGTTCTATGTTTTCTATATATCGTGATTTTCTGCCTTAAATACTTTTGGTGCGCTCTGAATATTTGGAATGAATAAAGAAAAGCACTCTCAGTGTAGATAACGCATTAGTATTGTCAGTAAGATACACATTTCAATAACAGATTATTAATGTGGCTCAAAAATTTCAAATGCATATGTAAAAATTCGAAGGTTACTTTCACGTGCATGTTTTGAAGTCGGTTAACTTTTTGAGGCCATTCCCTTTAACTCGTACACGAATTTGTCTGTCTATTTCTTTTTTACTATTTTCGACACTCTCGTAGACCCACTTTTCGTCATCACAGCGAGCTGAAATTTGGCACACAGGTTCATGTCGCGTGACAATTAAATCTATCAAAATTTGAACCGGAAATTTCCATGGAAAACCCGGAAAATCTGGAAAAATCATTTGAAAATTTGGTACAAATTTGATTAGTGATAAATCCATTTCAGGAAAAATGCAGAGTTTTCCGATTTTTCCGAAAAAAAAATCCTGAATTTTCCGACTTTTCCGGTAAAAAGTTTTCTAAATTATGCAGGAGGATCAAGTTCGCTATCAACTGGCATCATTACTTTCTCTCCGACAATGGTGAAAACTTGAAAAAGAAAAGGGAGGAAAATTCATATAAAGCGCTTTTCCGGAGTTTTCAGACCAAGGAAGCGTTTGAGCGTTTTACAACCTAAGACAAAGTTGTAGAGCGAAATGAGTTGCATAAAGTTGCTTTTGGAAAAATGTTCATCGATATGATTAAAGATAAATCTGTTCCAATTTTTCTGGAAAATTTTCCGAAAATTTCCGGAATTTTCCGACTTTTCCGGAAAATTTTCCGACAAAAAAGTTTTATAAGCTATGCGGAATCATTTTTTTCCCGTCCTACTGGCATCAATACTTCTCTTCAACAATCATGAAAACTTGCATGAAAAATCGAGGAAAATTCATGTAAATTTAAAAAAAAAATCATAGTAATAGGAAAAGTCTGTGGAAAACATGGAAAATCGGGAAATTCATGTTATATGGGATCAAGTTGGAATACAGCTAAAAATCGCTGTTTAAAACATAATTTGAATTTCAAAAACCGTTGCAGTACTTCAACGATTTGATACTCGAAAAATTTTTGTTTTCGGATCGGCACCAAACATGAATTAAAAATTGTTTTAAAATATCTCCATGCAGCACGTAATAACAATTTAGTTAACGTGAAAAAGGCAGAAAATAAAATAAGTAAAAAACGAGTTTTCAAACAAAACTGAGGCCAAGCCGCATGGAAAAGTAGAAAATAAACTTTTCTTCACCCACAGAGGTGGACTCAGATTTTTTGATTGGGACATTTCTCTTGAATATTCTTTCTCTTCATGAATCAAATCACTTATTACCTCTGATTGATCATACTGAAATATATCGGTGATTGTCAGTGAATAAACTCTGAGTCCTCCTCTGTGTATGAAGAAAAGTTTATTTTCTACTTTTTCATGCGGCTTGGCCTCAGTTTTGTTTGAAAACTCGTTTTTTACTTATTTTATTTAAATTCAGTAGCTGTTTTCATTCAAATAATCATTCCATAAATAATAATAAAGACTTCCTTTAGTTAAATACATAAATTGAAGAAAAGTACACACTGTGTCTGTGTGTCTGTTTCTTTTTATATTATTAAGCCAAACCCTATGATGCAAAGCACAGCATGGCAGGAAGGATATATTGAAAGGATTTCGGGACAGTCATGATGAGAGTGGCGGAGGTACTCATGTGTATCACTCTTTAATCTTCGCAGATTATAGGTCTGACTGAGGCTTTCAAAGCTTCCTGTCCCATTAGCACGGACATTGGAAGGAAGCCTATGCCGTGGTGGAACGGCAGTCTTAGTGAACTCCGTAAGGCCTTCAGAAGGCTTTTTAATAAGGCCAGGTGGACTAGCTCGGAAGAAAGCTAGCGGTTATACCGCGACACTCAGAGTAACTACAGGAGGTTTGTTAGAAAATCAAACAGACAGGCCTTTGTAGTTTTCTGCGAGGAGTTTGACGGTTCAGGGCTCAGGACTCTTAGCAGTGAGACGTCGGCGAGGCTGAGTATTCTGAGAAGGTCAGATGGATCCTTTACAGCATCAAAGGATGAAGTCTGTAGGCTTCTTCTCTTGACGCATTTTCCAAATTGTAGGGTTGAAGAAGACCTGCAGTTGTATGGCGAACATCCTCTACCTCTATGCACTGGTGATGACTGGTCTACTGCTACCAAGGTAGTTCATGTCGACAAGATGAAATGATCAATTTCAATCTCGCCTTTTAAAGCCCCGGTTTCAAACGGTATTCTGCCTGTCGTTCATAAGGCAGAGAGCGTTGTGCTAGCTCCATACATCGAATCCATTTTCAGGGCATGTATCGCTTTTGGAAATGTTCCTGAGGTATGGAGGAATTGAGGGTTGCCTTCGTTCGGACGCGTAGTAAGACTTCATACATGGAAGCGAAGATTTTTCAAACCATAAATCTCTCCTCATTCCTTTTGAAATGCCTGGAGAGGCTTGTGGATGAATATATCAAGGGTTTTTTTTGCGATAACTCGGCTCTCCGTCATGATACGAAAATTGTGATTATATACTTTTTGTTGCTTCTTTTACGATGTACAATTTACGTGGTATGAATTCTTCACCTAGGGTTGATCGTTGTTGAGATATCGGATGAGAAAGTAAAAATTAAGAGACTGTAATTTGTTTTTTGTTGTTTTCTTCTTTCTCGTGATACATATCGAAAAAAATTCCATTATCAAACTTATAGGGCATGTTAATACCTGCAATGTCATCTTTTTCTTTCTCTTTTTAGACAAAAATTACGACTCTTAGCTCGCCACAATGTGAGGTGGTCAGAAAGTAAATAATTAAAAGACTGTAGAGGAAATTCTTAAAGTACAATATAAATAAATAAAACAATAAAATTATGAATCACACGAATGAAATTTATTAGTAAATAATTGTATTTGTGTTGTTGAAGATGGAAATGAATGTAGGTCCGTTTTTAATATCTATACTCTTCTTCGGCTCGACGGTCCTGGTTAACAATCCCGCTCGGATTAGTCAACAACACTTTGAAGAGAACGTCACAATTATAATCGACGGTTATCCGAATGACATGAGTATGGCAGGAACCAAAACTTCGGAAAGAGTACTACATTTGAGAAAGAACCAATCGCCAGAATTTAGATTTGATGAAACTACAGCACCAAAAGTTAGCCAAGAGAAGTTTCTTGCAAGAGACACAAACAAAGATAACTTTATACAAATGCTTCGTCGTTATTTTGCAAAAGTCGAAATCAAAGTTGAACAGGGTTTTGAGGATACAGATACTCTTATCGTAACCACGGCAATTGAAGAAGCATCGATTTATGACTCTGTTGACGACATCGATCGTTTGGTTTTAATTAGTGGATTCGCACAGGACAAAACAAACGTATGCTTCCGAAAACTAGCAAAAGGAAATACACCCGCAAAACTCTACTCACTAGCTTGAAGCATGATAAGTTCGTTCCTTCATGCTTTTAGCGGTTGCGACACCACATAGTCTTTTTTCAATATTGGCAAATCAAAATTCATCTACACTCTTGAAAAGCATCTGGAGCTACGGTCATCGGAGGAATTATTCAAAAAGAAAAAGTCGATCCGGAGGTTCTCACTTGCACAGGAGAACAATTCCTCATAGCCCTATATGGCGGAAATAAGTAAGGATAAGCTTCAAATGTTTTACGATGCCGGCGCTTCGCTAAATCAGTGACTAAAATAAATTGAGCCACCTACTCCCACCAACGAAAAAACGCAGTATGCCAGCATATATTCCGTACGTATCTGCAGGTGTAAACGTGGCTCGGGTTTTACAATGATTCTCAGGAATTGGGTTGGCGACGAACAATTCATAGACTTGAACCAGTTCTCAGCACTGCTGAACCTGCACTACCTGCGCTTTTAAAGTTCATATCGTGCAAGTGCAAGGTAAAATGGGAAGCTGCCTGTGGGTGCAGAAAGGCAGGCTTGCTTGTTCCATTATTTGCCTCAATTGCTGTGGAGAAACATGCAACAACGTCGCCATAGTCGAAATCCTACTCAACGAGGATGAGGAGGATGATTCGCCGATTGAAGAATCATTTCATGTGGTTGAAGAATCTCCACAATCCGACGAGTATTCCGAGCAGGAAGACTGTGACCCAGGACCATCGAACCGAAGAAGAAAATAGATATTAAAAACGGATCTCCATTCATTTGCATCTTCTACAACACAAAAACAATTATTTACTAATAAATTTTATGCCTGTGATTCATAATTTTATTGTTTTATTTCTTTATATTGGACTTTACAGTCTCATAATTTTTTACTTTCTGACCACCTCACATTGTGGCGAGTTAAAAGTCGTAACTTTTGTCTAAAAAAAGAGAAAAAAGATGACATTGCAGGTATTAACATGCCCTACAAGTTAGATGAAGGAAATTTTTTCGATATGTATCACGAGAAAGAAGAAAATAGCAAAAAACAAGTTACAGGCTCTTAATTTTTTACTTTCTCATCCGATATCTCAACAACGATCAACGCTAGGTGAAAAATTCATACCACCTAAATTGTACAACATAAAAAAAGCAACAAAAAAAGTATATAATCTCAATTTTCGTATCATGACGGAGAGCCAAGTTATCAAACTCATAAAAAAAACCAAATTTACCCATTTTTTCCAGATGGCGGAGAAAGCTCGGAGGAAATCTTGGTCGGCAATTTCAAGTTAAGCTTTTCTAAGCGCCCCCCCCCCCCCCCCAACGCAATATCCCAAAATCAGCTTGCTCTGTTCACTTGCATTTATATACGAGTTTTTCCGCTATAATGACTGTATTATGGGTGTTTAAAATTTTATGGTTGGTGGAATCTCTACAAAAAAAAAGCGAAAGTATTTACAAAAAAAAAAAAAGTAAATGCCCAGACAGTAAGTTACTCCTTAATTTCGAATATTAGCAGTAACAATTTAGATATGCAAATGTTCACATTAATTTTTATTCTTAAAAATTTTTTTTCTATGTTGTAAATTGTGTTTACCGTTGCTCGGTTTTTCTTAATTTAGCTCAACTGCATCATTTAATACGATGTCTATTAAGGTTTAGTCCATAATGGCACTTTACTAATGATAGCCTTGGTTTTCTCGAAATACGTATTTGGCAGGTTTATGTAAAGTTTTTTGTATGTACACGACTTTAGGTAAACAATTTACAGGAATGAGCAAAGGGTTTGAGTTTGTTCTAGAGAAATTATAGAAATGACACCTAAGTATTAATAATTTTAATAAAATCATTGATTATTAATTGATTCGAAAATAATGTTCCATATTCGCACAATTCATTTAAAGAGGAAATTTGCTCACAGCCCTCAAGGTATATTATATTGCACACTATGCATTAATCTGTATAACCTCTCTATCAAGACTTTCTAGGTTTCATATAAAACCATAAAAATTGAAAACGGAAATTAGCTCATTCTCCTTAATGCCTAATAATCTTGTCACTTTTTACTATAGCACTAACGACCTTGTAATGGAAAAGAGCTTCTGGTAGGAAATTTATTTCCTTCTGCACCCTTTTAATACTTGCAGCCAATAATTTCCTCCGTTGATTAGGAACCATAATTGCTCTCCTCATTTCTATGAGCAGAAATAATATCATTTACGGTGGGAAATATCTATCTCATCGCCAATTTATATTTCTGTTGGTATTGGTGGGAATATTAATTTCACTTTATTGAAGGAGAAAATTGAGCTATTAAATGTAATGATTGTCTGGTTGGTACAGTGAGACTTTAAAAGATATTAACAGCACATTAGAAGGTTTTTTTTTTAAATATCTTCTTCAAATAAACCCTTTGAACTATGAACAAATAATGTTAAGATGTAATATTGCTGCCAAAGTCCTAACTAAAATGGGCCAAAGAATCAGAAATTCAAATAATTATTGAAATGAATTAAGACAATTTTCAGCTTATCCAGGCATTATTAACGGTGTATTTTTTATAAGTCTGTTCATATATTTTGACATGCTACAATGTTAAAAAATTGTCGATAGGTACGTATGCTTTCTCCTTGTGGAAATTCTATCTTTCCTAGTCTCACTCAACGTATTCTTGATTGAACATAACAAAACCACAAACTAAAATGGGAGCAATCGGCGACTCTTATTTTGTTGTGCTATCGGACTTTTCAGTATCAAGGAAGATTACGTTTGTACAGCGTAATTAAAGGTCTTCTTACAGACGTTTAGTCTATATACTTAAAATTGGAAGGTTGAAAAGATTTTACTTAAACATGCGTCTAAGTATTACCAAGAACTCTGACATTTCTTCTTAGGTGATTAGATATATTGGGAAGCAAAACAGCACAGAAAGACAGAAGTTGAGACAACAATACATAATGAATTAATACAAGCTAAATTAGATATAGCGTTTCCATATCAAAAGTAAAGGAATTTTACACAATGTGCGAGACTCACAAAAAAGCGGTCGAATTAAAATAAGCTAATGGCCCTTTAATAGAAAGCTCTATACATTCTCTCTCTCTTGCTGTATTATGCCACATAAATTCTTCGCAATGATAGCTTTCTTTGGTTGAATATAAAGTCAAAGAGCTTTCAAAAAGTGATCCGGATTTATATGGAGTTTTGCACATCTAGTTGAAAGTTGTCTCAGGCAGAAGTAAGCAATAAGATGAAGGATGTAGAATACGCTGTTGTAAATTTCGATATGGTAGTCGTCCTTGATGGTAATATATAGAGGTTCCCTGAAAAGATTTGTATACGCATTGCAACTATACTCCACAATCGCGTATTTATTTCAACTACAAATCTAAATTCGAAGGCGAAATATGGAAATTATTTGGGTATTCTTGAATTTGTTCTTTTCTATTAATCTACCGCTGTTTTAGTTTGTTAAATTTGTATATCACATGGAGTTATTCAGTAAATACATCCACAATATTCGAAAAAAGTAGAATTTTGTTGCATGAAAAACCATATGAAAAGTACAGGTTTAGCAAAACTGAGATACAGTCTTAAATTTTATGCGAGTGGAATATGAAAATTTGTCATAGAAGATTCGAAGGGATTACCCAGGCGACACAAATCATTCGTAATAAATGGTAGGCAAGCCATCGAGTTATATAGTAGGTATAATTTTACATTACATTTCCTTGGGAGTCTTGTTGTCAATGCGTAATCTATGGGTTACAAATGCTGGAATTCGAACCGAACTTCCATGGAATAACAAGTCAATATCATACCTCTTAGACTAGTGATGAGAGGAAGTTTGGACTTCATAAAAGCCAGATGTAAAAATAACATGCCAAGGTTTCTAAGCATAGCTATTATGCATTTTGGCGGGAAAGTCGTTAAAATTTCAAAAAATTAGAATATTTTTTCCAACTTTTTTACTTTGAAGTCCTACAAATTCCGACAGAAGGCTGATTGGGTACTCATTGAAAAGCTGAGATTATTTTCTATAATTTGAGATGAATCCCACCTTTATAGGGTGTATATCAAGAAAGTTACATGGTGTAAAGTGGAAGAAGTACAAAAAATCTTGAAACCCCACTACCACCGAAACGGCGCTTTTTTGCTTGTCTCCACCACAGCTATCAAACTCTTGAGTAATGTCCACCACTTATGAAACACCCTGCATAAGTGTTTCAGCAACCAAGTGAAATACAATTAGTGCTTGTGCAGTCATTGGCACAATTAGAGCATTTTCCGTACTTTCATACAGAAGAGCGAAGAAATCAATAATATTATAAGATTTTTCAGTTCAAATAATTTATTTAATGATAATATTTTTTTTTTATGTATATAGACTCTATTATTATTTGACTAATATAAACATGACTGCAAATAGATGGCAAAAGGGTCCAAATTTGTAAAAAAAGCACACTAGCTAAACTAAAAGTTATAAACAGTAAAAAGGAACAATTAAAACATTTAAAAGAAATAATAGACAACAAAAATGACATAAAATTCTCAAAAGGGTCTAAAAACGGACAAAAAAATTTTGAAACAGATCTAACGGTAGATAAAAATTTAAAAGCGGTCCCAATTTTGTCAATTGGGTAAATGGTAGTTTCAAGAGTTCGAAATTTCCAAAATAGTATACGCGAAACCGTTATAGAGTCCCGCGAGGATAGCGTTTAGTATCGTCGACTTCTACAAACTATCCTCATTACCTCACCAAACTCAAAACTTCTAACGGACTGCTTGTCTTTTCCACAGCGCTTGTTAGCCAACGGTTCCAAAGCGGGCAGAATCACCATGGAATAGCATTGCAAGATAAGATTGTGATGCAAATATTTGAATGCCATATCAGCATCTTTGTAGTTCGAAGAATAACTTTAGACTACTCTGTAAATTATCCTTCCCGTCACGTCCATAATCACCCCGAGATATGTAAGCTCTGGGGGTCTTATGGGCATAAGAACGTCAAGGAGCACACGTGTTGTAAACGTACTGAAAGGTGTACGAGGTAGTTTGTCCAAAATGAAAGCACCTTCCCACTCAGTGCCAGGCTCACTGGTCCCAAGTTGGCAAAATCTCGCTTGCAAGGAAGCAGTCAAGTCGTATAGTTATGAAGTATTCATGTGTATTCGAGAGTTTCCGGATATATCAATAATATTTCCGAGAACTGTTAGTGGATGCGTGCCAGCTTCAAAACTTCAAGCATTACCGAGCACCGAATCTGTTAATGCAGGATTAAACCTGATCAGAATCGACGCGAACTGTTGGTACCGTGGAGCATACCACTTAAGGTGAAAGGCTGGCCTGATTCTGCCCCAGGTCTGAGTCGTTGAGATTAGATCCTGTGGCCAGTCACGAGGATGAGGTGGTCGAACTAAAATCAGGTAGTAGCGCTCCCCTATGCCGTTCCCTCCCAAAACATTCACCCACAGTTGAGAAATTAAAGTGCATATCTGGCAAAACATTCTTTGGAATCCACTCAATTGGAGACACATTGCGTTCACAACCACCTAGCTTGACTCGCAGACAGAGTGTGCTTTCAGCAATCCATCAACGCACCAAAAGGTGTCTATCGCACTCTCTTGAGGAAGTCCTACAAACTCTTCAGGAATGAGGACGAAGAGATCGGCACAGGAAAGTGAGGTTGGAGAATTAACAGTGGTATTGATTGAAGAAGTAGAGGAAATCGAAGCGAAGGTGGAAGTGGAAGAAGAGATTGGAGGGAACGATGAGAGGTTACCAATTACGTGTCCCTCTTATTACTAGTAATCCGATATGTGAATGTCGCAATAATTTGGTCATTTTGCTTTTTATAGTTTTTGTTTCATTAAGTGGAAGTTTTCTTTTTTATTTTTGTTTTAATTATATAAAGCCTATTAGATAAATATTAAATAAATTTGAACTGGAAAAGAAACTATGTATAACAATTGTATTGATTTCCTTCACTATTCTATATGAAAATAGTATTTACCGAATAATTGTGCCAATGATTATATTTATTATGCGTTCATCATCCTTGTGTTCCCGAATAATTGTGCCAATGATTATATTTTATTATTTATTATCATTAGTGTCGAAAACAATATTCACTTACAAAAAAATAAAAAAAATTAAAGTGAATAAATATTTCGACAATTAAATTACTTGTCTGAAATTTTGAAAATTTCATTTTATTCTCATTCCTCTTCAGTTAAATATTACTCACACTTTTTTAAGGATATATCTGTCGTTAGAACACCCAAAAAATATAATTATGTGTATCTAACTACATATGGATGTAAAAAAAAAAAAGTTTTACTTTATTATTTCGTTAATAAAAATAGATGATATTTTTCATGCATATAAGAATATGTATAAGCCTACGTGCAAGTTTCTGAAATATTGGAGATGAATCGTGAGATTTGATTGAATCTTGCCACTTTTTCCTCGAAATCTACGCCATAACACATATAGGTATGGAAAAAATGTTTAGTCACAGACGATAGAACGGGTCTTGCGACTCCCCAATTTGTATGGACTTCTACAGTGACTTACCACAGCCTTATCATATTCTTTGCTTAATCTCACTATCGTAGGTGAACGGTAGCGGTGCAATGTCGCAAGAGGGTCGTGCAAGAACTTTCATAAAATGTACAAAAATCAAATTTTATGAACTTGCTTTTAAACAAAATAATGATTTAAAAGTCGCCATTACTTTTATTGTGAAAACTTTTATCTTCTATGTGAAAACAGATTCTTAGCCGTTATTTGGACCCAACTAGATAACTTCTTCTTTCGAACCTTTTTGAAAAGTTCTTTTATTGACTTTACTTGAATCATATAACTCTGTTTTTTAATTGGAACGGTTTACGTTCTATTACACCACCATAAGTAATTTCCAATCAAGCTATTTTGCTCTTCTCGAAATTTCTATCAAAACGACAAAAATCAAGATTGCAAATGCAGAAAAGAAGTGAACAAGTGATAAAAAGATTTGGCAGATTACTGTGCGGAACTCAAAGTTTTGTTGATAACCTCGTTTCACAGTTTTTTTTTTGGGTCTCTAGTATAACAATCATTTAATTGAAATATGTACTAACGGTTTATATATTTGGAGATACGAAAATTTATAGCAACAAGAATGGTCTTATTAGTCTATTATTTGCTTGAGAATGGAGGATTTCTGTATCTTTATGATCTAGACCAGAAGTGGATTTTGTCAATTTAATTTAATTTTTATTTAAGTATTATGAGAGCAAAATAATGTTAGAATTTTATTACGTTTTAAGTATAGAATATTCCCTTTGGTGGCGTCGTTTATTTACTTTATATTTACCTTGGTATATTTCCTTATACTCTTGTAGATTCTCTTGCACAATGAACCCATTACTTAAATTGCAAAAATTAATGAAGTTGAAATAATGTCTAGAGAACATAGACCACTCAAAATTAAATTAAGTCAACGATACTGACAGTTATTATTGTACAAAGGATAAAACTGCAACTATCTCGAACAAACAGACCAACAACATAAAGACATAATTTGTCATCACTGCAAAGACAGATACTAAATCTTTTTCCCAAAAAACACTTTTGTTTGAAACTGACACAGAACCGATGTTTTCCGTAGAAATGCACTTGTCATGTGGTTGCAAAACGACTGTTCATTAAAATACCATAAAATTAAAACTAAAAAAAACTCGTTGAAAACGTGAAACGGCACGAGATCGCAGTCGAGCGATGGATATTAAAAAATTATCTGCCGAGTAATTAAAGAAAATCTTTAGTAAGATACTAAGCAAAATCAAAACCTACTTGCTGAACGACTATAGTTGCTCGCGGTTGCGTACAAACTGCGGCCTCCATCGGATTAGCGGTTACATTTATAGCTCCGGCGTTTTGTGATGATTTTTGGCAATGGTCCAGGACGTCGCGCTGCTTGTACTTTTGTTCCGCAGGTAGTTGGCGATGCATCATAGATTCCGCGAAGAAGTCAACACGAAAGTCTGGTAGTGGAGGTGTGCCACGCGACCCTGATGTACTCATCCCTTGGGAAGAACTAGGATTGTTGGACAGATTTGTATTGGACCCTTGAAGTTGATTGTAGTCATGTACTTTCGGCGGAATTTGCTCAAACTTTGATATAATTTGCTCGAATTTGTGTAATTCATTTGTCGGTTTTGATGGGGGATTATCGCTTTGCTTTGGAAAGAAGGCGTCCGCCTTCGCAATGTGATCGTACTTGGTATGAATGAGGTCGGGACGGTTTCGTTTGGAAAATCGTTTTTCATAAGAGTAGTATGTTTCCTGTTGTGATAATAAGGTATACTGTTGGAATATATCATTTTTTGACATCTTTGACGGCGAGCAGTATGCCTTCCGTTCGTATATTGACCCATCGTTTTCATCGGAATCAGAGCTGCTGACCGATTCATCGTCATAAGGTAATTTTGGAAGTTCCTCCACCACGAAACACTCTTTCTGTATTCGTTCACAGTTAATCGATTCTCTATCAAACGGAAACATCGTCAACTCCTTATTATCGTAAGTCCCGGAAATCTTCTGCAAATTAAAAAACTTTTCATTGCTACAAGGTGCTGAATTAATTTTGTTGTTGTTGTAGTGTCCAAACTTTTCCCTTTTCGGACTTGTTCTTAATGCTTTTATATGTCGATTGCTTTTAACTTTCATTTGATTATCATTTTTTTGTTGATTTGACTCATCTAGATCATGTTTTCCAGCGATAATACTCTTCGGGTAGCCGATATCATCTTTATTTTTTAATTCTAGTTTTGTTATCGAATCTTTCGTTTTTTATTTTCTTTGTCATCATCTTCTGCCCATGTAAATTTATTTTCCCTGCAACTCTCTTTCTGCGAAGGAAATTGAAATTGTTGCTGAATCGAGCCCCGCTTATTCAGATGATCTTTTTTCAACTTCTGTTGTTCTAAGAATATTGCTGCTTCCTTGAATGTAAATAAACTTTGTGTTTTCTCTGTAGTTTTCACGCTCTTCGGTGAATGTGGTGGATCGAAAGGGAAATGAACCGAAGATGATACTGGTGCTGTTCTTGGTATTTTGTGCAGTTGAATTGATAGGGATGATTCAGCATTCTGTGAAATTTATTTCAAAATCATGTTTAATAAACTTGTTAATAAAATGTTTTGTAACAACAGATACCTCAATATTTCCGTAAAGGTTAATTTCATATTTTGGTGGTGTGCTTTCTTTTAATTCCATATCTTCGATGCTATCTTCTGAAGCTGCCAAAATAGCTGTCTGAGGCGGTTCATCCAATGAGCTGAGAAGTGGCTCGTTCTGTCCAGACGTATCACCTATTACCGAAAAATATGTTCACAAATTTGTGCATTCATATTAAAAAAAAAAAAACTAATCTAAGATAGATCGCAAAACAAAGACACGCAATTAAATTGCTATACAACTCATTTATAAAAGAAATTGTTCCTTAATATTGTTGCCTTTTTATATCAATTCTGATAATAGACAATAAGAATCATTAATTTAAAAGAATTATAAAAGTATTTTAAATTTATGGAAAGATCAACATCAGAGTCATCTGTTATCACTTCATAGAATTTACTTCTCTTTGAAAATTCTATTTTTATTTGTTTACTTAAAAACTGCCATTCATCGACATGGTGCATGGTCTGTTATGTCGAATTAAAAAGCTAAGGATAAAGAAATGTATAAAAAAGCCATAATAACAATATAAAGATATTTCAGACTAATGATCTAGTAATGGCCGTTTATTGTCTTTTTTCTTGTTGTACCTTACTCCAATCATGTGCATGAAGCGATGATCTTAATTCCCCTTTACTGAGCCCTTCATAAAAGGTGAAATCTCAGAAATTTCATATAGGACACCAAAATACAAGGGCTTGCAATACCTTTCTTTCGTTATTATGGTTTTTAGTACAAAGCCCATTTGCTATATGTCACAATTTATACACAAAATACGATTTTTGAAAAGGTTTTTTTTTTATTTCACTAGGGTATCTGATCACATCTACTGAAATGCTAAAGAAATAAATTTTACGATATAATTAAAAAGCACTAACACAAACATATACATTGGTCGTGTGGGATGGCAGAAATAGTAACAAGATATAAAAATTATTTGAATTGTAAGAATAATTATGGATTATTTTGCAAGTGCGATGTTAATTGAGCCCACGCGTTGAAATTATGTATAAAAATATTGCATTAGTGGCATTGTTTTGCCAAGAAGTTATTTGTGCCATCATTGAAGATTTTTATTAGTGTTCACTTCGTATGAATTGTTATTAGTTCCTTTATAGGTCACAAATATAAATATATACATAACTATATTAGGTGTTTCTTTTTTAATTTATTCTGATTTTTCCTTTTAACATAGTTGGTAATTCTTTTTTTGCTCACCGTCATTTATAGGTTTCAAAGTATTGATCAAGTTTTCTGGTTACTTCATATTTTTAAAGAATTGTGAATTGTGAAGTTAACGTTAAATTTTTTTTAATTTATAAATGAAATAAAATCAGTTGGAAGTTAAGCCTGAAGCAAAGTCTATATAAAGCAAGTGTTCAAGTCATCTAATGTATGGAAATGCATTGAAAAGAGAAAACATGAAGATTACAAATACATTCACTTATGTCTATTTCCTTCTATTATCAAATATTAAAATACCTCCATTTTTTCAAGTTAAGGAGAAGCTTGGAGAATTCTTCTGATTAGTATATTCCAACATATTCACTAATGTAATGGAGCAGGGAAAGGCCATACGAACCCTAAGAAAATGAAATGGTGTAGTGTAGTACATATCCACATTAGCTAAAAATTGATTGAAATTACCGTGATAAAATATGTAATTAATGTCTTGTGATAGATAAACTCAACAATATTTTGCTTATGAGACGTAATTTGAAAAACATATCCTTGAACCTATAATTTGAGTGGGTTATCACCAACAAAATAATAAAGACTAATCTAACATTTAGAAGAACTGTGTCGACTGTGCGAAGAGAAAGATGAAACTTCGAACCATATCATATGTGAGTGTCTTGCAACTCACTGCAAATAACTAGAGAAAATCTGATGTGACCAAATAAGGTCTTCAACCTGACCCCAAAGGAAATAATCCAGATCATAAAAACGCTAGATTATGGTTAACCACTTTAGGGAATGATATAATAAATCAACTCTGGTGGAGGTATCCACAGGTCCTAATAGCCTAGTCGTTCCTACTGTTAGTGTAATCTAACCTTACATTTAATCACATCACATGTAATCACATGCAGGGTGTTTCCTCCAGCGAGTGATTGAATTATATAATTAATTGTGCTCAGTAAATAACTGCATCAACATAATTGTCTTTGATCCAAGAAAACGCGACTCTATATCCCTTGTGTTGCATATTCTTTTGGTATAATTTACTTTACGCCTTGGACGTGGGTATAACATGGTGAAACTATTTCGAACAAATCAATTATCGCCTTCATTATGCTTAGACTAAATGTTTTTTGTTGTGCACATGCGAATTCTAACTTCCAAGGACGGCATTTTAAAACAAGAAAAACTAAGGTTTAGGATGTTATATATCTGAAACAGGCCTAAAAGTAAATCTGAAAATATATAAAATATTGTCGCGAGCGTGGCCTTTGGTTCGTTATTTAAAACACTATATTAAATAATTAATATATAAGTTCTTTATTACACTTAAATTCATAAACCTTCATTTAATCAACTCAACTCTAATTATCGCTAACACTTTCGCTTCTTTATTACTTTCACTTGTTAACACTGCAACGTCTAAGACAAGACTCTTTTCTTGGCGGTGACAACTGTTATATTTATACCGTAGAAACTCTCCGGATTATTCTGGAGTGTTCTATTCCAAAACCTTCTTGACTGTTCTATTCATTCTTATTCCTGAACCTTCCTGTCGATTCCATAATCGATTCTCCGTACCTGGAGTCGTTTACTCTCCATTGCCAGTAGATGTCACCAGTTGTCTCTTTCTATTGCACGTAACAATATATAAAAAGATTTCATCCATAAAATTTTTACATAAGCCTAAAAAATTACTTTAAATTTAGAAAAATTTGGAAGAGAAGGTGCGAAACTCCTCCGAACTCTCTGTGATTCAGTGCGACTCAGTAGAGAAACAAATCGAAAAGTCGAGAAAAGAAAGGTTGGAAATAACCGAAAAATTTAAAATTAACACAGAGAAGTTCAAGAAGAGCTTAAAAAGTTTGGAGAATTTTCGCACTCTCTCGGGGTAGACATTATCCAAAATAACAGTGTTAATTTAAGAGAAAGTGCCATCGAAGACAGTGTCAGTGATTCCACCGCGAGTGAATTATTTTTAAATTGTCTGGGCGACTCCCTTTTGGAAACCAGCATAGATGAAACTAGCTCCGCAATAGTGCCAAAATCGAAAATCCCCAAAAAGATGGCAGATTACGCAAAAATCGCCAAGCTGACTGCTCAGCTGGTTCCCCTATTCTCGGGAGAACAGCACCCAAAATTAAGCCTTGAGCTCCAAACATTCCTAGGATGCTATAGGCAAGTGATACAGTGCATTTCGGTGGATGAGCTAACCGCTTTCTTACAAATATTCCCCACCAGACTTCGAGGCGAAGCTTATCAGCTTTTTGCTTCAAATATGCCAACTACTTTCAAACAAGTAGAAGAACGGCTAAATCGCATATACCTGCCTAAAGAAACTTACCAGGAACTGGTAAACACTACAAGGCAGTATCCTCTGGAAAACCTCACGGCGGTTACGGCACGAGTAAAACAAATGCAGGCACTCTGTAATGAAGCAGCAGAGTCCAAATACGGTGCCACAGCAGCACCAGCTGCAAAAACGCCGTACTGTGTGAACTGTAAAATGTATAACCATGACGTGCGTGACTGCAGAAGAAACAACAATAGTTTCCAAAGACCACATAACAATAGTGTACCACCAAATCAACGTCCTAGGGACCCAAAAGGGCCCAGTAATTCTAGAGTATACCGTACATAAGAAATGCGAATTTTGTGGTCGTTATGGACATGCAGTAAATAGCTGCCAACAAAAACGTAAATGGGAAGCCCGGAGTCAGGGAACCGACGTACAATCGACCCAAAACTCCCCGGCTCGACTATAAATCTCCCATCTAATAAAATAAGGTCCCCTCAGTAGCCCGATTCCAGTGTCGCTATAGTAAAACTCCCTTTAGACAGAGGCCTGTACGCCCAAACTTAACTAGTAGTAGACACAGGCGCTGAGGTTAGTATAATAAAGCAAAGGTCAATAACGGACCCCAAAACAATTAACCAGAATGAGGCATGTACACTTCAGATCCCATTCGGTTCCGGAAAGACGCTGAGAAATTGCCAGGGAAACTTCGTTTTCAAAAACAAAATTTTCTGCAAGTTTCAAGTCGCAAAGAACTTGCCTGGCCTTTCCGATGATGGACTTCTAGGAAATGATTTCCTAGCAAAAACCTGTAACGTTGAGGGTCCTACTAAGGCGCTAAGTTTTCCTCGCACGGAAACTAATCCTGATGAATTTGCTTTGCCATTAGAGTTTGAAACGGACAAGCTACATTCTGAAAAAAGCAGTCGAAGTAAGAACACTTGCAGAAGAGGTAGAGTCTAAACAGGCACAGGCTGAACTATCCACCTGCAGTGTCTTCAAGGCTTCTCAAACGAGAAAAGTTGGCTGCCAAGCCCCAAAAGAGCCCTAGGAATTTGAAAAAAGCTTTCTGGGCGAACAAGAGAACGACGAAATCAGTCTGAAATTGGTTACCTTTAGGGAACCAATCTGCATACCTGCGCGCTCTCAAATTGTTGCCCCAGTCCCTTTAAAAACTCAAGAAGAAATGCTCTGTTTATCCCAAGAGATAAGCGATGGAGTCTTCTTGGCAAACAGTTTACTGTCATCTGGAGAAGAATTAGTGCTGGTTAGCATTCTCAACGCTAACAGTCATCAAGTAGTCATACACAGTTTAAAATTACAACTGTACCCAATAAACGACTACACCATAGTCCTATCAACACGCTCAAAAGACCACAACAATACGCACATTTCCATACCAAATACAAAGGAAATAACGAATACCAAAAGAGACGGAAATGAGTTTCTAAAGCCTACCAAAAAGGTGCATATAGCTCTTCCGTCCAAAATCCCGAGGCATAAATCATTATTATACAAACAACGGCCATATAAGAATGTTAGCGAGTCGCTAAAGCCTATATTAAAGGAGCATATTACTCCACCACCTTCCAATTTTAAAAATTTTACATGGTCAAAACAAAATAGCATCGACGCACATGAGTATATCACACGACCTATAGCAAAGACCACACAGGTGTACAAAACTCAGCCGTCGGCAAAGCAGGAGGCAAATAACCTGCAACATGTTAGCTACAGCACAATAAAGCCTCAAAAGGAATCAGAAAATCCCCATCTATTTATAGGTCAAAAATTTAAAAGGAAGAATAAGTTAACCGAAGGTTCAGCTGAAAAAACAGCAACCCCGCAACATGTACGATACATATACCCGGATTACGAGACTCCGGCCGACCCAAAACAATACCCGCGTATTACTAGGCTAGAGCAAGAATTCAGCCTAGATCCTAATTTAACGGCGGAAGAAAAAAACTGCGATATCAGAACTCTGCCAGGAGTACCACGATATCTTCTTCCTCAAAGGTGACAGACTCACCTATACAAATGCGATAACGCATAATATTCCATTGGTGCAAGATCAAGCACCAAACAATCAAAAAATGTACCGCTTACCTGAAACACAGCGGCAAGTAATCAATGAGTAGCTAAAAGAAATGCTATACAGCGGGAAAGTCCAGTCTAGTAAAAGCCCTTGGAATTCACCTTTACTAGTTGTCCCCAAGAAAGCGGGACCTGACGGTGAAAAAAGGTGACGCGTCGTTGTCGACTTTCGTAATTAAACGAAAAGACAATTGGAGACGCATTTCCGCTATCCCGAATCGAGGATATTCTTGACCAACCAGGTCACGCAAGGTATTTCACCACCCTCGATTTGGCCAACGGCTATCACCAAGTTCTCGTCGACAAAACAGATCGAAATAAAACTGCTTTCAGCACAAGTTATGGGAAATACGAGTTGAAGCGAATGCCATTCGGGCTCAAAGGAGCCCCGCCACATTTCAACGCCTAATCAATTTCGTACTAACAGGCTTACAAGGCCTCGAATGCTCGGTTTACCTAGATGAAATTGTCATCTATGGTAAAAATTTAAATGACCACAACGAAAAGTTGAGAAAAGTCTTCAATAAGTTGAGAGAGAACAACTTAAAACTGCAGCCAGAGAAGTGCCAGTTTCTACGAAGAGAAGTTGTTTACCTAGGACATAAATGTTCTAGCGAAGGAGCCTTACCAGACCCAAGTAAGACGGCCTGCGTCCAAAGTTCAGTCATTCTTAGAACTTGTCAATTACTACAGGAAATTCATTACAGACTTCTCTAAAATTCTACGTCCAATCACGAATTTACTCCGAATGAATGTAAAATTCACTTGGACAGAGAAATGCTAGGAAGCATGTCAAAGCATAAAAAATGCTTTAATTTCCCCACCACTGTTAATTTACCCCGATTTTTCAAAATCTTTTAATCTTACTACGGATTTAAATAACGAGGCTCTAGGAGCTGTTCTTTCTAAAGGAGAAGTCGGTAAGGACCATCCCATTGCCTATGCAAGCCGCACATTAAACAAAGCCGAAAGAAATTAGTCTACTATAGAGAAAGAGTTATTGGCTTATTAGAAGAGACGAAATCAGGAAAAAAATACAGCTTCAAGATAATTTAACAAAATGTGTCGACTGGTATGCAATACCTAATGCATGCAAAAGCAGTCACAGTAGCGCAGGTTTTCTTTGATGAAATCGTTATGCGCTATCGCATAGCATACCCAAAAGAATACTCACCGATCAGGGAACAAATTTCCTGAGTGAATTATTCAAAAGAGTATGTAAGCTTCTAAAGGTAAAGAAGTTACAAATTTCAGCATACCACCCACAGTCTAATGGAGCACTAGAGCGTGCACATAGACCGCTGATAGAATACCTGCGAACAATCGTAGATGAAAATCCCAAAACATGGGACCAATACATACGAACCACTGCATTCGTGTACAACAATAGTGTACACGAGGGTACTAAACTTACCCCAATGGATTGCCTTTACAGCTTCATAGCGGATGTCCCATAAATATTAAAACGGGATCCCGAACCCGTTTACAATCATGAGAGCTATTATTACATATTAAAGTATAAGCTCCAAAAATCCAAAATGCCAAAAGAACTTATTGGCAATTAAACATCGCTCAAAGGGGTACTGCGATAAGACAGTACGGCCCCTAACTTTCCATGTAGGAGACAAGTCCCTCATCAAGAATGAAATCAGGAAACATAAACTTTCTCAAATCTGGGTAGGACCTTATCAGGTAATCGCAATACCAAGTGATGTGAATACCACAATCAAAATTGGTAAACGTAGCGTAACGGTACATAACAACCGTTTAAAACCATATTTCGAGTAAGAACATGTTGTACAAAATGAACCTGGTTGACATAACTTCCTATTTTGTTAGTTTCCAATAAACCCCATTTCAATACCTCCCTCAGGAACATTTGTGGTGGAGTCACTCCACTGCTACGGCACGAAATAAGTAAAACCATACTTAAAGGACTATTTTTTTCCTCCGAATTGTCCACAGAAATGGCGCTACAATTAATTATAATGGCCATCCTCGACAGTACACGACATGAGAAGTCGCCAAGAAACCCTATGCTATATTACATCTAAATAACTCGGGTATATTTTTCGAGGATCTAGGAAGCCTCATGGTGTATCATAACACCTGGAACATTCTGACGGAAATAGATATGAATGAGCTAGAGACACAAATCAGTCTAGCAGAACAGGCAGAGCGCTTAGTACATAAACTCTGCCTAAATATAACAGACCAAGAAGACCTCTGCAACGTACAACAACAACACATACACGCTATAATAGTAGCGTACGAAAGCGCACGAGAACTATAAAGGGACTAGTACCAGGAAAACGCAAGGCCAGATCGCTATTTGACGGAATAGGCAGTGCCATGCACTATTTGTTTGGCACTATGGATACTAATAATGAAAAGGAGATATACAGCAAATTAGATGAAATTGAATCAAACGCACAAGCCCTGGCCGAGCTAGAAAAACAACAAATTAGTGTTGTAAAAACTACCTTGCAAACGATTCAAAAACCGCTGGCTATGTTAATGGACAGACAACAAAAAATAGCACACCAGATAAACGAGCTCCACCATGTGGCCGAGGACTTAACTAGGAGGCAACTAAGACAAGAGATTATAACAAGCTTATTGCTCCAAATCATCGAGGTCGAATATCGACAACAAACCCTTATGGACATCATACTGGCTAGTAGAACGAATCATATACACCCACTCCTAGTGTCTCCAAAAAATCTGCTGGAGATATACCGCAAGACGACCTCGAATTGCCCAAATGACCAAAATTGTCTATCTGTCCTATATCAGACAGCAGGAGCACAGTCACACCTCATGCAAAATAAGTTGGTGGTGAGAATTACTCTCCCAATTTTTAACTTGCCAAAAATGTGGCTACAACAGTTCGATGCTATCCTGTACCCAAGTCCGCAAATTACTCCTTAATTCCAGACTCTGGTTATTCATACATAGCAAATAGCGCAAAAACACAGGAATTTTTCTTATTAAAAGGCGAGGACATGAAAACTTACAAGAAAATCACAAATAACTTGGAAGAAAATACGTATGTAGGCCGGCTGACCACGCCTATAATCAAAGTATCAACATCCAACGAATGTTCCATTAAGTTATTATATAATCCTTTAAATAAGGTGTCCAAATGCAGGCCCAGAGTACAAATCCCCCAGAAGGACATGCTGATCAAACTAAACAAGCCCAATGCGTGGGTATTTTCATTTATCACCTCCACGATGTTACATATCACATGTCCAGATCACTTTGTGATCTCAAAACTAGAGGGACAGGGAATAATCGAAATATCCCAACCATGTCAAGTGTAAATAGGTGAAAAGGTACCTAGGTACGAAAGGGAAAATAAACACCCACTCAAAATTATTCAGCCGAAGCAGTTTCCAGAATTAGATCATTCTAAAGTGTAAAGTTCAAAGAGATTTTGAAGAAAACTAAGAGCCTGTTTGTTGAACTATTTTTTTTGACTTAATTAAGAGCTTGATTGTTAAACTAACACAGAATTAATTACTGGCCCTTATAGTGCCTTTAAAGTATCTTAAAGTGGAAAGTAATTTGAACGTAGGTGTGAGCTTGTTTGTTGAATTGATTAGTTTATTCGCTACATATAAGCAAAATATCGTATTTGTAAAGGGAAACTGTTCAATAAAATCTAAATCTAAATGTGCTCAACCTAAATCTGGCAGAAATCTTACCAAAACCATTAGGGTTAAATAAAACTATAAACAGATGAAGGCGTAAACTTAAAGCGCAGTAACTCAAAGGTAAATGAAAATAGATAACGTAGTCAAAAGAAAAATGGTATATATGTATAATGCATTAAAACTACAAAATATAAACAGAATTACTCTATACAATTAAAAAAAAGAAGAAAAAAAGCCTAGATTTAAAAAAAGATTAAGAACAGTAAATAAAATAGAGTAAATACCCACTGAAAATAATAAAAACAACATAAATAATCAAGAAACCAACCGAGACCCGATCCGCCAAATTAGTACCAACAACGACTTCCCCTGAGAATTATTCTCTTCAAAGAATAATTCTCTTTTTCTCAGGGGAAAGGATTGTTATATATCTGAAACAGGCCTAAAAGTAAATCTGAAAATATATAAAATATATAAAAAGATTTCATCCATAAAATTTTCACATAAGCTAATCATGCCTAAAACATGGTTAACTTATTTAATCAGTGAAGAAAATTGCCATGGCAAATTTTGTATTCAGCAAAACTTTGCCAGTAGAAATAATTACTTTAAAAAATAATGAAACAAAAGGCAAATCGTACCTTCAGTACGA
The DNA here is from genome assembly GCA_963930735.1 of Dioctria linearis. Lineage (NCBI taxonomy): Eukaryota > Metazoa > Arthropoda > Insecta > Diptera > Asilidae > Dioctria > Dioctria linearis. Next base: position 224,113,011 of record OZ005740.1, on the reverse strand, counting down.
TTTGTCGTGAAAATCACAATATGTATGTATGAACGTACATACATATCACAAAAAAAAGCTTTCGCGATAAGAAATGTGCGCGACGAAATTACATTATATGTATACGCGCGCCGCAATTTCAATCGACGGGACGGTGGCTGATGTTGTAAAAACATGCAAATTTCATTTTTTCAAGTCACCGTCCAACGAAATATATTCTGGACTTTTTTAATCAAGTCCAAAATAAATGAAAATTTTTCTTAGGGTAGACATGCAACTATGCATTTTATACCCTGAACGACGGTTCTTGATCGCGACGAAAGTGATCAAGAGTTGAGTTGATTTTTTGAATTAGAATACGGCGGTTCGGGATAACGAAAGTTGTAAAAAAAGTTAGGAAACGAAGAGATTTACGGAAGTTTTGCTTTTGGCAATACCAAAATAATAAAAACAAAAAAACAAAAAAAAATACGGACGGCGCGGTTGGTTCGGTGAACAAAAAAGAAAAAAAGAAAACGGTAGTACGTAAACCAGGATTACAAAATAAAAATCCTTTGAGTAAGAAGGGAAGAAAAAAGGGTGGATGATAAATAAGCTGAGAACAAGAATCGCCCTAACTGTGTAATAAGATTAAAATAAGTGATGAATACCAAGAGCCATAAGTGTGTTAAAAGGCTAAATAAATATAAATAGACATCATCAATGAAAGTATAAACGGTTATTCCAAATTAGAAGTTACCTAAAACGAAGAGTTGGCAAGTTGAGGTTACATCAACTAACGAAATAAGAGGAATAAGCAGGTAGGAAATAATAATATATAACAAGGGTCTTCCCGAATAAACAAATACCATCCGCATTTCATTCTAGATATCTTACTCATTACAATTTCAAACGTTCTCACCAAAGTGCAAAAAGCTTATTTAGAAAGAAAGAAATGTTTTAATCGGGTTCGTATTTAAAATAATTTGACAAAAAATAACTAATATAATTGCTTACGATTTAAGTGATAGTGAAATTGATTTAGTGAAGGCTGTACTCTCACTTCACAGCAAATTGTCCTGAGTTTCGGAAAACACGGAAACAACTCGCAATTTTGCTGAAATAATCACAATTCCTTTCACATTCCTAAAACTAAACATTTTGATCAACAAAATGTGGTTGGAATTAACGTCATTAGAAGCGTGTTTTATTCAGTATAAATTTTTAAACGTAAAACTTGTTTGAATTCTTATAAGGCGCAATGCTAATAAACTTTCAAACGACACGTTTCTCATACACATGCAATTTATAACGCCACGACCTGTAATAAAGGATGCAGTTCTCCAATTGCTCATCAAGGGTATGAAGAACGGATCTTCTAATACTTGCAAGCGAGTGAAGAAATTAATTTACCACGTTAATATCAAATTGTTCTTGCATTTGTTCTGTTTATTTTTGGTTTGATTGTTTTCTTTATTTCTCAGCAGTATGTAAGGTAACTGCTCCCAATATTGTTAGCAGCCTGTAAGTGCTTCCAATATTATTTGTACAGTTTTGGTCTCAAGTTTGCGTTTCTAATGACTGACAAAATGTGAACTGCTTTTTTTATAGCATTTTATTTCGATGATATTTGGTAAGCATTTCGCACAAATTCCAATTGTTTACCCCTCAGGAGCATGGCTGAAAAATGTTCCATCAAGCATAGCCATGTGCATCGATTTAGAGTTATCATCGACATAAGGGTAGATTCAAAGCCATCGAGAAATACTTCTCAAGCCACAAAAATCAATGTGTGTCTGCGCTAGTCCGATTCTCTAAAATGTTTTATATTGATTCTTATGGAAACGTGACTAGACCTTGATTATATATATGATATAGAGCATAAACTACTATCCACACAGGAAAACAGTCTTCCAGTATTTTCAAGTTTGGCGCTTTATCTTTCGAAAGGGAACAATTAATATACATATATTTACCTTACTTTAAATATTAAAATAGTTTTAGTTAAAATTAACTTTACAATAACTACCATCTGTGTATATGCAGCCATAGTCCGAAGCTGCAAGTAGCTTCATTAGAATTCATCGGACCACCTCACATTTCTATATGAAATTATTACACAGATGAGAGATTTTGTTTGGGAAATCATAGTCAATTGGTTCAGATAAATTTTGTTAAATAATTCTGTTAGGAAAGGTATAAAAATTTAGAATAGAATAGTATTAGCATTTATTGACTGTAGACAATATACTATACGGTCATTAATAAAAGGTAAAAGTAAGTAATGGGACATAAAACAAAAAGAGCAAGACCGATGACATTATTAAAAAAAAAAATGTATATATACATCCTAAACAAACTATATCCATGAAAACGAAGAATGAAAAGAATGTGGTTTCGAGAAGTATGTAAGAATTGCAATTGAACGTACAGATAACGTGGGGTCCTAGAGTGAGTCAAAATATACAAAAATAGCAGCATCCTTATCGCAAGATGGTCATCTAGAGAGCAACGCAGCAGATGAGGGTAACTTACTAAGAAGATAGGACACAGCCAAAAAAAAATTGGAAATTTACCTCGTTTGCTAGAAAGAAACAAATAATGTCATATACCTTAGCCTTTTGCATGAATGTGGGAAAAGAACTTGGCTATGCATTATTGTAGTGCATCTGAGACAAAGAGTTAAAAACAATTATTGAGAGAACGTAGGATTACCCGAATAATAAAATATTCTTGAATACCTTTAAAGTCATTTCAAACTATTCATTATAATATCCATCGGGTCACACCGGGTCATGTAATTACAGTAACAACTTTGGAACCTCAACATTCGATTACAGCAAGAGCTTTGGAACCAACTCTCTCAATATTTCAGAAAAACCTGTTTTTACAAAAGCGAGGGAACATTTTATGAGAGCAAAATCTGGAAACTCCGCGCCTTCTCATTTATTTACGAAAATGAATTATTTGCCATTCTGTTTTGTTGCATGTAATTTGCGCTTTCACATTTTTTGTCTTTATTCATAAATGTTGTAAAGAGAGTTTGATTTTTGTTATTTTTTCTTCTTCTTCCTTTCCTTTTCTAGCTGTGTACATTTGAAATGTAAAAATATCGAACATTTTGTCATTAAATGAACTTTGCTCAAGTGTTGGACGTGATCAAAGCGTCGAAGTCTGAAAATGAAACGGATACAGTCTTCAAAAGCGACGTTGAGCATATGAGAGCATGAGCAATCGAGCTTGTAAAATATTAAGGCGAAAGTTACCCGGACTTGACGATCTTAGTCACCGGGAGTTAAGAATCCGAATTCTATAAATTGGTGCAAAACGCGATCCGACTAGTCATGCAATGGGCTACGGATTGCGGACTGAGTATCAATCCAAGGAAAACTGACTTATGCTTCTTCACCATGAAAAGTAATATCCCCAATTTAAACCTGCCTTCTATTGGCTCCACGCGTTTGGAGCTAAATGACAGAGTAAAATACCTAGGTACTATATTGTATAAAAAGGAAAACTGGAAACCAAAACTCGGAGACAGGGTGATCAAAGCGCTTAGAAGCTTCGCAATGTGCCGCACAGAAATAGGCAAGAAGCGGTGCCGCACACCGCGGATGATCCTATGGATATATACTAGCGTCATCTGACCCATATTAAAACCTACGACTCTCTGGTATGGTAGGAAGCAATTGACTTCGCCAATCATCGCAAGATATTGGAGAAGAATCAGAGGCTGTGCAACCTCAGCCCAAGCGGCGCTCTTAAGTCAACTAGTACTCGGACCTTGGAGGTTATCCTCAAATCCAAATACATATTAAGCAGAGGGCGTGGACTGCAGCGATAAGACTGCATCTTAATCTTGGCTCGCTTTACACGGAAACAAGAGTTCCACATGAATCTATTTATGAATTCGTGCAGTCTAACGCACCTGGCTTCGACAGGGACAGTGACCACTTCCTCAGGACCATGCTGAAAAGCAATTTTGAATCTAGAATTTATCCAGGGCAGAATGTGCTTCAACCATTGAGAAACCCTATTATAATCTACACTGATGGTTTGAAGTCCGATGAAAACACCGGAGCAGAAGTTTTATGCGAGGAGCTTCAGATTGAAACAATCGTGCACCTCGAAAGCCATGCCACGGCTTTCCAGGCAGAAGTTAAAGCCATTCTTGAAGCGGGAACTCAGACACTGAGAATAAGGAGATAGCCATATGCTCAGACAGCCAAGCAGCTGTCAAGGCTTTGTCTAAACCTTTTACAACCGCCAAATAAGTAATGGAGTGTAAGACCACCCTGAATTCATTCTCTCGGAATAACAGATTAATTGTGCAGTGGGTGCCAGGGCACAGTAACATTGGCGGGAATAAAAGGCCTCGCCTTGGTGCAGCCTCGGATGAACTTGCTTCCATAGTCGGGAGATTGTACCAAAATACCTTGTCTCAAGAACTTGAATTTGGGCTGACCATCAACACAGTCGTTTCGGTTAGAGGACCCTTCGGTTAGTACAACATAGGAACTGTGGGGCAAGCCTAACCCAAATCACACTAATAAGCTCCTAGGACTTAACAAACCAACCCTGAGAGCTATAGTGTCTATCGTCACTGGGCACTCTTCTCTCAGGGGTCACCTTCATTGGATGAGACTTGTTGATGATCCTACATACAGGGGTTGCGGAGAGGAATCCGAAACGGTGACTCCCTTCCTTTGTCACTGTCCGACACCCTCAGGAATATGATACAGACTTCTTGGCTCACACCTTCTGGACGAGTTGAACGACGACAGCAAGGAGGGTTGGGGGTAAATACTGAAATTTATAAAAGCGTCTGGTTGGAACCTATGGTGTGGAGGGTGAAAAATGGAACTTGAATTGGCCTACGTTCGGAAACCACCCGGGGTCCCAAACCTCGTCTTGAATCAATCAATCAAAAGCCGATATTAACTTAATGACAAGTTAGGACACAGAATAGTTTTCCGATTGTTTTACATTTAAAATGCACACGGCTAGAAAAGAACGAAGAAAAAAAGTAATAAAAAAATTCAAACTCTTTTTAAAACTTTTACGAATAAAGACAAAAAATGTGAAAGTATGGAAACAGATTCATTTCCGTAAATAAATGAGAAGGGGCGGAATTTTCAAATTTTGCTATCATTAAATGTTTTCTTCCCGTGCTTTTGTGAAAACAGGTTTTTCTGAAATATTGAGATAGTTGGTTCCAAAGTTGTTGCTGTTATCCTATTTTAAAAGCACATGCTTTTGTTTACATTCATTTTACTCCAAAGGAATTAAGTGTGTGTAATTCAATTAATACTGAATTCACTGATATTTTTGCGCAAAATGAGAATTTTATTTGACAGAAATTTAACATCAGCTTTCAGAACCTTGAGCCATAGTGTTATTTATCTTTTTCTTAAAAAATTAACATTCAATGCAAAAATTCAACAAAGTTTATTGTTTATAGGCGGTGCAGGTTCAAAATAACAATTCTTTTTTACGTTATTTTTGAACTTTAAAGAAACAGCCTTAACATTTTAGATCTATTTTTAGGAATTTATTTCCAAAATATTTGATGTTCGAAACTGTATATTTTATAATATACTGCGACGTTGAGAATTAATAACCTTTAACCTTTATGTTTTGTTTTATACGTTGTTAAAGAAACTGGAAAAATTTAAATAAAAAACGATTTTTTTTTTCATAATCAGAACATTGGAAGGCATCTGCTCAAATATAAAACTCAGAAAGACAGTTTTGTATTTGTGTTAACTACTCTTTTTCTTATTTTACAAATATTAAAATCAATGATTAATGATATGTATTAATTGCTATCAATAATTCTACATACTGGAATGAAGAGACTGACCTTATGGTCCAAAAGGATTTTCACTTCTCAATAGATTATTACAGAGGAAAGTACGATCTTTCTTATACGTACTTAAAATCATCTGTGAGAAGAAAGAAAAAGAGATAACGAACGCGAGACAACAAAACAAAGATGAGGTAGAGAGAAACACAAAAAGTAGCTTATATCTTTAAACTAGTTTGTTTCAAAAACTCGTTTTGGATAGATGCATGAGGAAGAAAATAATAAATCAAAATTCTACGAAATTCTTGAGTATTTCGTCCAAATGTAAATTTGTATTTAGTGAAAAAATTTAATAATATCATTAGTGGAAATAATAATTTGTAAACAAATATGCAAGTACTAGTGATGTTTTGATATAAACATTGTGCAGCAAAAATAAGCAATAAAGGAAAGTTTAGTGAAAACGGTACAAACATGTGAAGAAAATACGAGAAGCCAATGAATATCTCTAAAAAGATGTGATAATAGCCGAAGAAAGTTGAGTACCATATTATATTTTATGTGGAAAAACCTGAAAAAAGTAAAAATAGCAGGATAAAAAACCAATATCACATAAAAAAAAGTTTAAAAAATTTGTTAGCACCAGTTTATCAATAATTTACATAAAAGCAATAAAAGTCCTTATGGCATTATTTATAGTAGATCGAGAATAGTCAAAAAAGGACAAAAAAAAAGGCCTTAATAAAAAAATGCAATTTTTGGTTTACAATTTCACATTGAATATACTATGAATTATACGAATAGAGCGATTTTAGGCCCGACATGAACATGAGATGAACAATGCATTTTGATAATCTCAACATACTATTTTATTAAAAATGTTTATTTCAATTAAACCGGGGAAAGCTGGGGAGGGAGGTGAAAGTTTAATCTAGTACATTTTGGTAAATCTAGTACTAAATAGATAGTCTTAGGTCCAGAGTAGAAGTTTGAGTACTCACATTTTTATGCTCGGAGGCTTAACTCACTTTTTTAGTACTTCCATCTTTTTGATTAGAAATGACATACTAGATTTTTCGTACCTTAGATCGGCTCTAACTCGGTAGGGTTAAATTAGATCGGAAGACGGGCCTCAGCTAATTAGCAGCTAAAATTCGTAGAAGAATATTTTTTTTCTCCATAACTTTAGGGTGGGAGTACGAACCCCAGCAATGGGGGTTGGTTCTAATATGGTATATTGCATATCAAATTAAAGGTCTCGCTGAGTACTATGGCTGGTGTGTTTTTCCCCTACATTTCGAAAATATTTCTGCAGATCTTTCTTCCATGGCCATTAGTACTCTGTTGTAAAGGTTTTTCTCATAGGAGATCATTAATCACGGCACACCAATTCCACATAATCACAAGAAGTAGAGAAGTCTACTTTTTCACCCAAGAAAGTCGCTCAAGCTATATTCGATCGCCAAAGCTTTCCCCCGCTTGATTGAAATAAACATTGTTAATAAAAGATGATCAGAGTATCATAATGCATCGTTTATCGTTTAAGATATTTCTCATGTCTGCTGATGTCGGGCCTAAGGTTGTATGAAAAGTGGGCATTCCCCTTTAATATTTTAGAATTTTTTTCCTAGATATAGACTCATTTCTATTAACATATATATTTTAAAAAGTATCAATAAACAGAAAATTTATGATATAGAATATTTATTTAAAATCGAAAATAACTAAAAACAAGTAAAAAGTTAGAAGTGGTCTAAAAGTAATTCTTACGATACCCTACGTTTGATTGTTAAAGTAGTATTTCGCGTATATTACTAGAAAGGTACGTCGTCGGGCAAGTATTTTATATGCTGAAGAGCTTGTCAGTACAATAAAAACGTTTAGGACTGATCGTTTTCACTGTACACGCAAGTCTGTTTTTACACGATGTTTTATTACACGAGTTTGATTTAACACGAACATAAAAAAAATAATTTTATTTTTAAACGATTTGGGTTGATTTGACACAATCACCCAAATTTTAAGAAGACCTTCCTTGACAAATTAAATTTTTAGGGAATTATGTCCTCATGCGGCAAAATAAAAGATTTAAAAAAAAACGTATACCCCAGGCCCTTAGAAGCATACTACTAGTTATTTACAATATCATAAAATGTGTGCATCCTATGCATGTGTCATTACATTCAGGTTAATTTTCCCATTAACCCTACCTGAAAAATTAGCCAGTTATTTACAATTTCATAGGATGTACGCAATCGCACTAACATCAGTATATTTTTGATGCTAGTGGTTGTATTTTCGGTAGTCATTGCTTGCAGGGACGTTTCTAATTATAAATAAAGGGCATTTGCGAATGCGTAAATTGGTGAAGACATGATAACTAACACAAACGAAGTTACTGCCCCAGTTTTCTCGTTTTCAGCCCCTCACCACCTCTTCATATTACCACAAGTTTACTTGGGCCAGTATGAAAACAAGTTCCATGCACTTCAACATTTTAGCGAAGTGGAACTTGAGAAATAGTCGGACTGAGTATATTTAGTTTTGATGTATATAGTCATCTGGTGTGGAACTTGTGAAATATGAACAGATTTCGTTTTTTAGAGATAATAGTTTAAGATCATAAATTGTGCAGAAATGTAATTAAGAGCAATTTTAAAGAAGAAAATTCAAACCAAAAATGAAAAGCACTATCTTTGTATACAAACAAAACCACAAATATGTTGACATTTCTCAAGTTCCACACTAGCTCCTATTATTAATGATTACTTAGATAAAAAAATACACCAATTGCAGAAAATAATCTCAAATTGACCAATGCCATCCTTACGCATGGACCAGTTGAGTCCGGCCAGTCCCTGCGATAGTAGATCAACCAATGACCAATTTTTCAACCAGTAAGACAACTAATTATGAGTTAGTTTTACTATTAGAGTTCGGCTGCTGAAAGTAGACCGTACGATTTATTCTAACTTCTAAATATGGCAACAAATTTTCATGCAAAATAACGTATACTTCTGTGTTTAAAGCCTAAATAGCCTAAATCTTTTTTACGCTAAATGTACTTGGTAATCAGCGAAAATTTGCATATTGTTGGCTCATGTTAGGCCTAACGCCCATTGTCACACAACTTTTTAGTCACTGTCGCCATCCTGTCCCCGTGGGCGAGTTAATTATGCACACAGTGAGTAACTGTTACTTATTTTATATTACCATTCATCAATATGAATTTCGAGGATGCAGCTGTGATATGTAAATTTGTCACATATACCTATATGGATATAGAAAATATCAAAGAAAGAAATGCTATTGGGTCCTTTCAATTTGGACCGAAGGCTGCATAAAGGAAAATGTCACTAAATATTTGATGAGCTACGATCCCATCGTGAAAATTTCATTTGATAACTTATTAAAGTACCATTATGCGATTATAAATTCGACCCAAAGAGAGACTTGCTGTAACTCTAAGGTCTATAAACACTTTCATAGATATTTCCCCCCACATTTTTTCTTGAAATTGCTATCAGAGTATTCCTTCAAATTTTTGTTGTATAGGAGTGGTCTCATTTGTACTTTTTGTATTAATACTTCATTATTTATATCTTCCACTCACACTATCCTTGCAATAGCTATTTTAAAAAAAAAGTTGCTTAAGTTTCCTCCTTGAATCTCCCAAAACAATGCCTGTCAAGCGACGACAAAAATGTTACCAGTGCGTAGACATTAAAAAAAACGTGATAGTTTTGTCATGTGCGCATTTAAATTAAGGACTAGATGGAAATGACAGTGGTGACAAAACAGTTACGTCCCAAAAAGTTTCCAGTACGCGATAGGCTTTAACATACTTTAGGTTATTATTCCTGTTGATAACCCAAAGTTTTTTACAAAGCGTTCGGCATTCGTTTAACTGCTGGCGCAAGTAAACTGGTGGGTATATCAAGAAGAGGAACTGAAAACTAGGTTATTTAAGACAGTAATTCCGCTTGTGATGGCCATGCTTAAGTTTTGTATATTTATGATAATTCAGGAAACAGATTTTTACAGAAAACCCGTTGGGTTCATGCGTATTATTTATTTAGGTAATTATTCAGCTCAGAATAAGATATTTATGGTGTATTTAAAACCAAATGCAAAAGGAGACACTTTGGATAATTAACGCAAGTATGAAAGGAATGTATTGCGCCGTTATGCTATAAAGATTTATCAATGAGCTTTATTCTAGTAATGAATTTCAACCAGTAAACAAGTGAAAAAAAAACATTGGTGCACATATAAAATAAAAAATTTTGTTGGAAATTGTATAACTACTAAATTATAATTTTCAAAGATTTGTTTATTAATTAGAACTAAACTACTTTTCGCTAGCCCTTGCACAATCTCGCCTATTACAATAAATAATAGAAAATCTATCTCTTGTGATTATAAAATTTAAGATTGGGATCATCTTGCAACTGGACAAGGTGGTACGTCTGTAGGACGTAGGTAGACATGTTGGTGTGTATGAAGCTACTTTAAGAACTATTAAGAAAAATGAAGCTACTATAAGGAAGTCTGCATATTTTGGAACAAAATTAAGTGCTAAGTCATCTTCATATACAAGACATATTGTAAAAGAGAAAATGAAAAAAATCTGTAAATCTGAGTAGATAGAAGATAATTTACAAAAAAGGATATCAGTAGATGGAAATTACATCAAACAAACATCATTAAGAATTTATACACATATGAAACTAATGGAGCCAGGCAATTCATCTCAGTCGAACAGAACGTACGATGAGACGGATGGTAATGAATATCCTCAGAAACTAGGTAAAATAATTGAAAATAGAGGCTACACTCCTGATAAAATTTGTAATATGGATAAAACTGATCGGTTTTGGAAAAATCGATATTACGTAGCGAAGGCGCAGAAAACAGCTAGTGGTATTAGGGCAGCAAAGGATCGTATAGCACTTCTATTTTGTTTCAACACTTCAGGAGATAGTATGTTGAAATCTGTGCTTGTATATCGATTCTTAAGACAGCGATCAATGAGAGGAGTATTTTAATAAATTTCCAGTTCATTGGATGGCAAACAAAAAAGCCTGGGTAATAAGTGACATTTTTACTAAGTGATTCCACACATGTTTCATCCGAGTAATTAGAGATTATATTACAGATAAAGGTTTCCAATTAAAAGTTATTTTGATTCTGGACAGTGCACCCGGCCATCCTGTTTTGGAACATCGAAACGTGTAATACTTTGTTTTCTACTGGCTAATTCTACATCCTTGATACAAACCCTAGATCAATTGCGACATTTAAGACACACTACATAAAGGGAAAATTCTAATACGATTTGAACAAAATGAATGATAATGAAACATTAATAATTATGGATTTATGGATGCGTGGAAGAAATTTTTAATTATGTATTGTATTAATCTAATTGGATTAGCGTTACCTAAATTAAGACTAACTACATACTTTGAACACATTTTGGACATGTATTTGGCCAGAATATGATAATATCAGAGATCTCATCCTTCCTAATATAACCGAATTTTTGTATACCTTAAAAATCTCTATTTTTTATGCCAACTCTGCGAAGCAATTGGGTCATTCCATAGCAAATCGACCAAAAATCACGAAAAGTGTGACACACAATTTTTTTTTTTAAATTTTACTACTTGGAGGGTTTGTGTAAACAAAAATACAAATTAAAAATTTTCCTTCTACAGTGCGTAATTCGTGAGTTATTTATGCCATTTTCAAAATTTCGGAAAAATGCTGTCCTGGTCTTCTTGAAAAAGACATATATATTTTTTTATTTACGCTAGGACAGTGGAATATGGCTCATTTGGAAGATAGAATTTCAAGCCTGCTAAGAAAAATATAATCTTAAAAATACATGCGAAAAAGGACAGTAAAGGATAGTAATTTTTTTATATTTTATACCCTATATTATCCTAAAACATATCAAAATTTCAATGAGGGATTACGACGGAATCAAGGGGTAAAAAATCAAGAAACTTTCACAAACATACATTTTATTTCTATACAGGGTGTCCTGTGGGAGGGGGTGGGGGAATCCATACGGTTTTCGAGACAACAGGATTTAAAATTTTTTGGGTATGTTTTTATATATCACCTTGTAACTTCTTAACGTTGCAGTCTATGATGATGATACAAAGTTTTTTAGATTGACAACCGTTAGACCTCTTCAATGGAGTACAAATTTTACACCTCCTCTTCTCCATTTTGAAGTTATGGTTCTACAAATTTAAAATTTTGGATTCTTAACTCAGTTTCTTAACTACTATATTTATCAAAAAACATGTCATCAACACCAATTTTTCTTATGGGATTTAAAAAGCACACGATCTTTCCTTATCACACTCTGTACCAAAAATGCAACCCTATCTGCGTTTTTTGCGCTTTTTCTTAAGCACACGCAGCGAAAAAATTCAATAAATACCAGAAAAAAGGGAATTATCTTTTGGGAATGAGCTTTTTGAACCAGTCGGTGGATATGCTTAAAAAAAGGAAAAACAACGCAGTAAAGAGTGTGATAAATTATTTTAAAAGGAAGCTCGTGTGCTTCTTAAATCCCATATGAAAAGTTCGTGTTGATGCTGTGTCTTTTGATAAATGTAGTATTTAAAAAACTGAGTTAAAAATCCAAAATTTTTAAATTGTTGAACCATAACCTCAAAACGAAGAAGATGAGGGGTAAAATTTGTACACCATTGGAGTGGTGCAACGATTATCAATCTACGAAATTTTAAAACATCATCATAGGCTACAACGTTAAGAAGTTGTAAGGCTTGAACTTTCCCTTATTATGTTAAGTTATAAGAAAAATAAAGAAGTCTTTAAGAAAAGAAAAAAAACTTTCAATATATTTGAAAGTTCGTGTTCTACACATTTAATAGTTTGTCCTAGCGGCCGCCCTGCTTCCATGAAACTTGCTAAATATTTATTTCTAAGTATTTTTTTTTCTTCTTTTTTAAGGTAATTTGTAAATAAATGTATTTTACTTATCTAACCTTAGTAGGATGGACGTTAGGTCCCTTGAGATGAACTTCCCTGGATTTGGTTCTGCGTTAACCGATCCCATGTGGATGGTGCTCCGAACTGCTTGTTCAATCGCTTCCTCCTCTTAGTAATGCTTCTTGCTGTTGCTTTTATTAAGTTTACTTGATTGTATAATTTGTTTTTCTTTATTACTTTGACTTCGATTTTCTTTCTTTAACTTTTAAAGATTTACTTAAAATGCCTTTTTATGGCTTTACATGAAAATCACTTCTTTCTTATGTCTCGTCCCCATAGGCTGCCCCACCTTCTCGAACAATCTCTCTTGACTCCCTCCGCAATCTATTATGTTTGTCGATAATGCAGACTTGGAGCTTATGGGTACGTTCGGCTATTGGGACCCTTTAATTATTTCTTTGCGTTTCTTTTTTATTAAATATTCATTAATTTTTATTTATTTATTCATTTTGGATATTTATTTATTTATTTTTAATATTTAGTTAATTAAATTCTTCTTTTTATGTTTTCAATTATTAGTAGTATTAGTACTATTAGCTTATCCTTTTCTAGTAGACTAATTATATATTTGTTAAAATGGAAGGAGAGTACAAATTTCAAATATATTGCATTCGAATAAGCGGCATTTTACTTTTAGTGGCTCACAAGGTAAGGATGTATGAACGATTTCAAGAAACTTATAAAGGTAGTTTGGTTTAATATCCAGCCTTACAAAGTTACAGGGTGATATATAAAAACATACCCAAATATTTTTAAATCCCGTTATCTCGAAAACCGTAAGGATTCCTCTCCCCCTCCCATACAATTTTTTGCTTGTTGCTTGTATAAGCATGGCCTATCCATAGCTTTCAGATGCAAGTCCCTGTATGGAAACAATTTTTTATATTTAAAACTAATTAAATTCGCCTGTGATAACTGAAAATTAAATCATTGTCCTGGAACATTGCCTTAACAATTATTATGTTTTCCGTTTAGTTATATTTCGTATATTTTATACATTACTGCATTGTCAAATTTCAATAATATTCAAACAAACGGACGTAAGGGTATCTTAGGAAAGTTAGCATGGAAAAAATATTTTTTTTTTAGCAACTGTGAGACTGACGACAAAAGTGGCAGTGTTCCTGTTATCTGTGACAGACCAACCTGATGAAAATGTTAGCTTTAGAAACCTGGAGGATCAGGGGGAATAGTGTTTTTCACATATTTTGGACTACATCTTTGCAAACAATTAACCAAAAATACCCCACACAATGCAAAAGAAAAAAAAATCATAATCTTTGATAATTGAAATATGTGTGCGGCACGAAGACCTAACACCCTGCTAAATTTCAAATTTTGGAAAAAAAGTCTGTGACAAACAAACGGACGGTCACAATAGTGATCTTATAGGGTTTCGGGCTCCGATTTTTTCTGCTGGTTGGGGTATGGAACCTGAAAAATTATGTAAAAGTAGAATTCAATTTGTTTGAAATCAAATACTCTAGATGAACATTTTGAAAATATGCAAGTTAGATCGTTAAAGTGGTGTTTAGCATTTTTCTATCAAACCTTTAGCCCGGTTTAGTAAGAATAGTTATAACCCATTTCATAGAAGCCGATCGTTTTCTAAGTGTACGTGAAGAATCTGCAAATTTTGTATGGCAACTATTGGAAAGATTTCCTGATTTTGTCTATTTTCAAACGAAATCTATAATTATTGAGACAATGTCATGTATAAAAGTTCAAATCGAATATATAATGAAAATCATCAACCCACTAATCTGAATAAAATTGGTGCAATTGAGCATCAAAAGTATTTCACTGAAGTAATCTTAAACATTGTATTGAATATGTATCCGTACATAATTCAAATGGTTCATGCCATAAAAGATGCTGACCGAAATCTACTTCACTACTTAAATTTAATTCTTTTCAAAATTTTTTCTTAAATTTTTTTTTTAATATATTGGCCAACCACATACAGCAGATAAACGGCGGACAAGTCTGTTGTGTTATTCTTACTTTTGTGCAATGAATATCTTTTCGTGCAGTCACGTTCTTACGAGGTTAGTCGCAAGAGCAGACTGGGGGCATTAACTCTTTAGCGTACTAAAGAAGAGAAGCCCGTGGCGTTAAGTCTTCTTGTGAAGAAGTAGCAGTGGCTATTAAAGCACTAACTCCAAGAGATAAGATAGGGAGCAGCTCAACAGCAGAACTCTCAGTAATGAATACCACGAGTTATGTTTTGACTCTAGAAAGACTTTCTACAGACTGTGTTTATTGATTACTTCTGAACTCTATATATACAATTGATTCGCTTAATCGATAATTAATCCTACGGTGCATATTTCTACAAAAGTTGTAATATGCCCGACCTTGCATTTTGACTTCATGGAGAAATGTTTGACCCGTATCTATGCTATGTTTACCAAAGCATAGTGTCACTGACCGCACTTGTATGCATCAAGAATGATGCTTTGCATTTTCTTGTTATTTGTGACTTGCGTCACTAGGTCGAGCATGCATTATGATTATTTGGGTTTTTGCAAGGTATTGCAAGATATTGCTTATTGATATTGAATCAGGCATATTACACTGTCGATAAGATTGTGCATCATGAATTTCTATAGAGTATCGCAAGCAGTTGATTAAAAAACCGAGCCGATAAAATTTCGGACCACATAAAAACAAACCTACTAAATAGACGCAATGGCAAAAAGAAAATCGAGCAAGCAAAGAGATGCGACGTGATGCATTTTATTTTTACACCGAGCAAGTTGTTAGTGACTTGTCCACTGAAGTAGTAGGGAGTTTGTCTAAGAAACAAATTCATATCGAATTTAATCAATACGAAATTGACTGAGTTTGCTGCCAAGTCCGCAGTTTGAGAATTGAGTGGAAAAAAGCTCTTTTACAAATGAAAAATCTTAAAAATAAAAATAAATTTCTATGCAAAAACAGGCGTTTCGTATCAGCAGGAACCGTATACTCATCAGTACGGCTTGGTTCTTGCCTGCCATATACACCAAAGTGAACAGCCAATCTGACCTCATATATGTACTTAAAATAATATTTAGGTGTGAATTATATATGAAGCGAAATACCAAGTATTTACTATGATTGCCTAGCGAGATTAGCCCTATGCGGGACTAGCATTTCATAGAGAGTTTTGCTATGAAATAAATTCATAGCGAATTTAGTCAATAGATTTGGCAGCAAACTCGTTCAATTTTCGTATTCCGTTTTAGCAAAATTTTGAACTGTTATCCTAGAGATCAGTTACGATAAATTAGACATGTAAACACTTCATTTTTTGCTATATTTTTGAAAAATTGCAAGCATCTTATTTTTAAAAAAATACGAATTTACTCTTTATATGTATTTTATTTATCATATTTATGACTGTTGGTGATGTGTGGTGTCTTTTCTACCAAATTGTCTATCTCTAATAATTTATCTATCCTGCATGAGAGTTTTATGAAGGAAATCCCAAATACTGCTAGATATGAAGAAAAACGGAAACGGAAGTGCTTTATTATTAGAAATGTTAAAGAAAGCCAGGCGAAATGCGATCATAAGAGTCGAACTTAATTTTTGTGCTGTTAGCGTCCGATTGCCGTTTTGCAAAGCTAGTTAAGCTATAAAAATTTACTACAAATGTAAGAATTTTGTTTTCAATTCTCTTTGTAGTGCAAGTGCTTTTGTTTTGTTACTCGAAATAACAATAAAAACAAATTAATACGATACAACTTGGTCACTCTCTAAATAAACTCAACTAAGCTTCAAAAGTTATAATTTGTTCAAAACTCACTGAGTTAATTAGACTTCGCAACTTAAACAAAATCGACTATTCGTACAAAACTGGCTTGAAAAGAGGCTGGCTAATGGAAAATGATGTATTAAAACTGAACTTTAAGTACTGGTCTCACACCAAATAAATAGAACTCATCTTCTGCTGATTTTCTTATATGCAGATACATTCAAATCCACTAAAATGTTGGGTAAACATAAGATTACACAAATTTCAACCAATTAATAAAAATTCGTCTCCTAATTGCTCTGCAAATTGGTCATTTATGTCAGTTTGTTGCTGGATTCTAAAGCTTTTTGATGGGATATTTGCATACAAATGAATGTCCTAAAATCAACTTACCCATATCAAGAGAATCACAAGCCTCGGAAGTATCTGTTGCTGTAACGCTAGTAACGAGGGTGGAAGCTGATTCCGTAGATGTATTTATTGTGGTGTCTATTGTAGATGCAGATGATCCCATCACCACCACCTTTTTAGTAGGCGTGAAAAATTAACATTTTCATGACATTTTTATCTGAATAAAAGTTTACAAACAGCAGATGTACATAGAATTATTGTGCACAGCAATTGTACTAAGGACAGAGACAGAATTAAAATTTTAATTTTAATTTACCTTTGGAACTACTGCTGAGGCAGTTTTCGATTTGGCAATACGTCCACTTTTGAAATGCATTCGGCGAAGTGCCGTAGTGGACGGTGTATTTCCAATCTCATCTGTATCCGATCCACTAGAGTTATCTGGACTTAAAGGACGTGCCATTGTCAATGCTATCATTGCTGAATCTGTAGAAGCTGTAGTTACGGTCACTTGAGCATTTGTTACGGATACTGTCATTGAACCACGTGGAAGTCCTGAAAAGTATTTCAAAGAAAAGATTTGATTACAAAATTGAATAATATTTTAAACGCTTCTTCTAGAAAAGGGGCACTACGGAAAATTACTCGTGTTTATTTAATAAAATATTAATTTCCCGATTTGATGATTTTGTTAATTTTAATCCTCAGATATACAATTCTCATTTAAGACTTATTGAAGTATCTAACAATCAATGACCAACTTAAATTCTCAATGCCAAAAAATGATATGATATTCGTCAAGAAAAAAATATTATAATTATTTAATTAGAATGTATACACGCGATGAAAGTAATTCATAATGTCATTCATATATTTTCGTATAACTGGTTATCTTTTCCAAAACTGGTTAGATCCCATAGCCCCAAAGAATTGGGTTAAATAGAAATATTAAGTTTTATCTACAAGTCACCTTTTGAGGGAATTTGCTGGATGTTCTTGCATACAGTTAAAAGTGTATGAGAGTGCAAAATTAGTGCATCCTCACAAAGAGAATATATGTACCTGGATACCTCTGGAAACAATAGCCAGAGAAGTTTAATTTTGTAGTTGATCGTGAACGTCATGCGGTCTTTAGGTGCCGAGATCTTTAAATTCGTTGATCATAATTGATTTTTGAGATAAGTGGTAAAATTTGCTTGTTTAAGTTTACAAAATCATTAAATAGTGATATTAATAAAACGTTCTGTTTTAAAAGAAGATGGTGTTAAATTGTTACGTTTTTCTAAAACAATTGAATTAAATAGAAGCAGAAAGAAGTATACTGTTATGCATAGCAAAAATTGGATAAGCAAAAGAGTAAGTGGAGTGTTTCACAACGAAATTAAATAAGCTGCAAAGACATAGTGTATATATGGTACGATCGGCTAAG
Organism: Dioctria linearis; assembly: GCA_963930735.1. Taxonomy (NCBI): domain Eukaryota; kingdom Metazoa; phylum Arthropoda; class Insecta; order Diptera; family Asilidae; genus Dioctria; species Dioctria linearis. The sequence continues at coordinate 224,094,693 of OZ005740.1, read as the reverse complement.
CAAGGTTTTCTAAACAAACATAAGATCTTGAAAACTCTCGATCCTACACGAACTATGAAAGGGTTAGAGACGACGATCAAGATCAAATCTCACCAAATTTCGAGATTAATATTGCAAGGCACACTTCGGAAGGTTCTAAAAGCTGGAAGAACTTTATTTCTATTTAACCGATCGACGTTATAAAATAAAAATAATTAATTATTATAATAATAATCAATGTAAATAAAAATGAAATGCTGTTCGCTGGTTGGATTCTGATCAGAAAAAAATGACATCGTGACTTTTTTCCGAAAATGCTATTCTTACAACATGACGTCATCCATAAAAAGTTACATTTAGCAATGTGATTTATTTTCGAAAGGCCGATTGCTAAAAAACTGGGTGACATGACAAATGACTTTTTCATGACAATTTTTGCAACCGAAGTCACTTAGCCCTTGCCGCTGTGACTTTTGTCATATTCAAGTGATATATATATTGCCATAGTTACAAGTGATATCAAATATGTCAAGTAAGTATAAAAATAATAAATATTTGTATATATTATATTATTATATATTATTGTAAATTTTAAAAAAAGGCAATTTTAGCAGCAAAAAGTAAAAGGACACGTTACTTTCTTTATAATATTTCATCAATTATTTTACGTACTGCCTCCTGCTTTGGATACGCCTTCGGAATAGAATGTGCTCCATTACTTTGTTGTTCGGAATATATTCAATCACTGCGCAATTGCCAAATTGTCACTGCTATAATTTAAGATATATGTCATGTCACCCAACAATCAGAACTCCAAATTATGGCATAGTGACATTGTCCTTCATTGTCTGTCATTTTAATTTTAGCACAATGCAATCCCAGGTGTAGCAGCTTTCGGACTGAAAGATGGTCGGTTTTGAGACTGACTGGTCTCTCCAGCTTCAGTGACTACGAGGCGTGAAGTAGCACTATCTCGACTGGTTTAGTTTTATGTCTCCAAGGGCATGGTAAGCATTCCTAGGGAGAAAATTTACAGCATTCTTGACCAGCTCCATTACAAGAAGAATCCAGATAAGATCTGGAACATTCTATATTGGGAGGTGGAAAGGCCAGAGCTGTTACTTCCGCAGCTTGAACTCCATCAATGAGAGTACAAGAAGAATCGGACGTACAAGAAGGATCGGAAGTACAACGATGCAGCTTGCTGTGAGCGTCTCCGTAGGAAGATGGAGGACGTGATTCAGGAGCATCACTTGACAGATTCTCTTTGTCAATAGAAGTCGAACATTCACCGTTTGAGCTTTTCATCCCTTTGAATTTCTATCAACACCGGGAGCTTAAGTACTTATACAAGACTACACAGCACTATTGCCTATATAAAAATCATCCATATAGACATATAGCCTTTCTGCAGGAGACGAATTTTACGCATGGCATATATACATAACTTGAGCGTTATGCTTATTTGCAGCCTGGCCATGCACAGTTTGACAAACCTGCTCCTCGCCGAGGCTTAGGCAATCATTGTATCCAACAAATTCGTACTATCATCTCCTTTACGAATATATATAGATATCGTCCCAGGCCTCGCTTCTTCCTTGGATTCTGACCTTCAAGACAAAAATATCAAGGTAGAATCGTGTACCGTCCTCTTGACCAGGACGTGATAAGGCAAGTTATTGATAGTGTTCAATCCTGTCTGGAGTTCAGTTCCATCAATGCTGTTCGATTTAGGAGTTTTGCTAGTGTTTTCAGACTAGTGCATATCTATCGTTGAATGCATCCTACGACTCACGAAGAACGCGCGAAAAATCCATGGTAGTCTCACAGGCTCTAGAATTGATAGAATTTACGTCTCAATGGTAATCCTAGAACATTTCGTTGGCGTCACTCATGAAGTGTGCTCGGTTAGCGATCACCTTCTTGTACTCGCAACTAGCACTCTAGTTTAGAGGAGAGCTGTATACTGGATATTCAACAACTATTTGTTCATCGAGTGGGTGTAGGTATCAAGCTTCCAGCTTATCGGTCGAAGTATCTCGCGTGGCAGCTCTTCGCCTAATTCAGCAGAAGTTGTTTATTTATTTTAATAGAATAAAAGAATGCTTGAACGCACAAACTTACAAGCACAGCAGAATTTTGATTTTTTTTTGAGTAGTTGAAAGTAGGCCTTTCCAATGGTACAAATAAAATTACTTTTGAGCAGGCCTGAATGCTCCCCAATAAAAAAGTAAAAATACAAATTTATTATCTCTGACTTTATATACAGGTTGTTTCCGCCCAGAAGCTCAATAGAGCAGGTGGTGATAGAATTCCCCTACAAAAAGAAATAGTTCGGCAGGGGTGGGGGTTATATCAACCGTTTAGGAGTTACAGGTTGATTAAGGAAAAAAAAAAGTTTTTCACAAAACACGCTGTATTTTAAAAAGTACAGGCCGTACGATCGTAGTTAAGACCTCATTGTATGCAGAACTTTATAGCCTTTCCAGCAACTACTCAACCAGCCCCATATCCCTCAAGAGATATTGTTGTATAAACGAAAAATTTCGGATTTTCTTACCTTTTTTCTTAATTTGACCTCTATTTTTTGGTAAAAGCTCATTAACATAACTTTGTTTTATAAAAACTGTAAACTGTAGACTCTCTTCTTTAATTCGAGCTATTACACCTTATATGCTATCTGTAACCGTTAAAGTGTTTATAGTTTTTATAGAAAAAGTTATGTTAATGAGAATTTTGCAAAACAAAACAAATAGAGGTCAAAGTAAAACAAAAGGGTAAGAAAATCCACATTTTTTTAGTTTAGACCACAATAACTTTTGAGATGAGAGCAGCACCGGTCTGGTTGAGTATTCGATGGAAAGGCCATGAAGTTCTGCATGTAAAAAGCTGTTAATTGTGACCGAACAACGTGTACTTTTTAAAATACATGGTGTTATGTAAAAAACTAGCTATTTTTCTTAATCAGCCTGTAACTCGGAAACGGTTGATATGCCCCCCCCCCCCCCTGCCAAACAATTTTTTTTGTCTAGGTGAGTACTATCACCTCCTGCTCTTTTGCGCGTCGCATAGATTTAACAGTCTGCCAAATTTCAAATTCTTATACGTGACGTCAGTTTCCAGAAAGCGGAGCCCAGGTATCCTTTTCTTTGGCTGAAATCTTTTTATTTTTAAAGTGGGTGTTCATTGGTTATGTTATATTTTGAGAGTCGAAACCACGTGATTTCTTCAGCCGAAATAATCTCTCCAGCTAATGGGAAATAAATGTATAGAAACTGCAGTAGTTATTTGAGATATATTACAACCCAAATATGTATCTTCAAATTTCTGACGTGATTAAAATCAGCCAGAAGCTACCAGGACCTATGTTACCGACGTCTATCAATGTGACGTTCACAGTGTATTGATAACAAAGGATAAGTACTTTTCCAATAATTTAATGACTCTATCACATGACTTCGATCGAAATAGTAACGGAAGAGCATTGAAGGACATTGGCAAATAATTATTTATCTCAATAACCTGATCAACCTAAATTACTTGTGTAGGTACCAGAATAAGAAATGCCTTTTCTAGTATATTTCCTCGTTAATGAGACTTTTCTATTGATTTTCAATATATGAAGCTTTACATCAAAAGAATCCTGACAAATAGAAAAAGGGTGATCAATAGAAGACTATCTAGAATGCGTAAATCAGTTGAATACACTTTCTGATATGAAGAGGAGAAGTGAACAAAATTTTGAATGATAAGAAAGCATTAAGAATTGCCTATAACTATGAATTGTAAATCATATTCATGGAGTAAATTATTCAGAAATTATACGGTCATTAATAAAAAATTAAGGCTAGTCCTAATCTCTTCAATCTCACACTTAACTTTACCCCATATAATTATTTGGTCGTCTCATTAGTGCGGAACTGAGAGATATCACCATTGACATGTATAATATGGACTGACTACGCTCCTAGAAATGCACTACAAAAAGTGGGCTTACTTCTATATTGCTGACTCTTTCGGTCTAAGGACCAAGTATCAACTGAGAGAACTGTAAACTGCAAATAAATAAGTGCGTCCACCGAAATAAATGTTTTTAAATTAATTATTTAGGGTAATTACTGATAAAATTGTTTACCAAAGGCAATTTATTCAATAGATTATCATTCATTAAATTCGACAGGTTTTATTATAATCGATTTTCGAGCTGCGCGCTCATTGTTTCAACTTCCCGCCAATGATTTTTTTAATGTTGGCACCGGCGTAAGAAATTTTTTTGGCATAAGCAATTGAGCCCATATGAAATAGAAAGTTAAGCAGTCCATATTATATATGTCAGTGGATATCAGCAGGAGTCAAAACCCCCCGAGAATACTTCACAAGCCATGAAACAGACTCCCTCACTACCACATGAGAGTCCCAACGGAGTCCTAACATTCTAAAATATTTGCAGTGTTCTTATGTAATACTGACAAAATTTTGATTTGAATAGCTCCTTCGCCTGTGCCTTGTGCCATGCCTTCCTATAGGAAAATCACAATACGCTCAGTCCATTGTTATAAGTCAGTGGCTGAAATACAGTGCGGGAGTCAGCGCAGCCGGCGTTTGACAGTTCCTGTAGAATACACGAGAAGAAGTTGGGCAAGCTCTAATGTTGAAGTCGGCTGCGCCCATTGCGCTAAGCAAACGTTGGAGGTAGATCTAGTTTCTACTCCATCGTAACTTTTGGCATTTGGTAACATGATTTTCGTTGTGTACAGCCAGCAGCTGATTTGAGTGCAGTGAAATTAAGAAGCTGGGAAATTTCAAAACCTTGAACTGATTTAATAAATAAAGAAAATTAATAAAATTAAAATAAAAATGTCGCAAGAAAAATTGATTAGTTTGGTGCGAGATGCGGAGTTAATTTATAACTTAAACAGCCGGGATTATAGAAATCTAGGAAAAATGTATGAATTCTTCCAATTATTTAAATTGACAAGACATAAAAGTCAGAAAATAACAGTACACTGTGTTAAAACGAAAGTTCACTACGCCGAACTTATCAAACGCTCACACTGCGTTAAGTGAAAGTTCACTGCCGAAATTATCACAATTGCGACGACCGACGACTATGGCAGTAATAGGAAAACTTTTCTCCAGGAACATTTTGTGGAGCGTGTACATATTAAAAGGAATCTGCCTGCAGTTTTCGTTGTTGTCGACCACTTTATTGAATTAGTTCAATTACGACGACCACTGAGGCCGATGAGCGACGACTATTGCAGTCATAGGAACAATTTTCTCTAGGAACGTTTTATGGAGCCTATATTGCATTGCAATTCGTCGGTCGCTCTATCGTCGCAATTGTGCTTAAGCCTTAAGTCGAAGTCGTGTATGCTCGCACTGATTCAGCCTTTATGGACGTAGGCGCTTATATGAGTAGTAGGCATTCATGTCTTCTTAGAAATTTACAGCAAATGCTTCCGCAGAATTTTTATTCATTTATTAGCCCAATGGAGCTATTACTTTTATCTGTCCCGTTGTCGGCCACCAAAAATGCATACAAATTCTAATGAAAAATATCCAGAAAATTTCTAAGAAAAAATTGAGGGCATCCTTAAGATTTGTTGGGTGTGAAACACTGTGGAGTTTCAGATATTCAATTCTATTTTAGAAAATTGAGTTCTATAGACAGGCTATACCATATGCCTGCAACATCTTTGTACTATACAGTCTTTGTTTATACTGCTTTGTATTAAACACCTTATTGCTTCTATGAGGTAGATTTATCAATGAGTAATATAAATTCGTCGTCGTTCAAAAAATTAACCCACGATCCGCTTTAAGTTATAGCCATAGACAAACTAATAACATACAAAGACTGGACACGTAGAACAAAAATATGCAACGCTTTTCTAGAATATAAAACTAACGATGTCTCGACGATACCTCGACTTGGCACTTGATGACGCGCCCAAAGCGTAAGCCACCAATGCCTCGCTCCATACAAAATCACCATTGCCTCGACTCGATGAAGGGAACGCCACAATTTTTGCTTAGAAATTTTTTGGAAATTTCTTCCTTCGAATTTCTATGCATTGGCCGAGGCCGAGAGCAGTGACTCGCTCGAATATAAAATCTAACAACGATGCCTCGACCTGATGTAGGGAAGGCCACAATTTTTTATTAGAAATTTACTAGAAATTTTTTCCTTTTGGAAGGCAACAACAATTTTTATGAACATAGGCGCGTAAACACTAAATGTTTCGGTAGACTTTTTATTCATGGCCGACTAGACTTATTTTCAGGTACAGTATGTACTTTCATTCTGTGATGCAATTATAATATACATATATACAATAAACATACATACTAATAAAAAATACAAAATCTTTCAGGTAAAATTAACCCCACGTGAGTACGTGAATGTTAAAAGCATGATACGGGAATTATTATAAGGTAGACAAACCAATTTATGTAAATTATTTCGATGAATTAAAAAATATTGGAAAAATGCATTATGGTCCACTTGAGTACAAGGCTAGGGCTTTCATTTATTACTTCTGCATGTACCTTTCTTTTATGACGTCTCTATCCCATGATATGTAATTACGCCTCTGTCACCTTTAGTGACGATCTTTTTAAAAGGAATCACTAAAAATATGACTGGATCAAGGTAAAATTGAAAACTATTCTCAAGAATGTTTTCTCCTCGGTCTATTTTCAAATTAAAAAGTATTGACTGACTCCCACGAAATATCGTCCCTTTAAATAATGCCTTCTTGAATTGAGCTAAAATCGCCTCAAAGTGAAGAAGTGTCTTATATGAAATTGTGGGACCTAATATGGAAAATTTAAGAAAAGAACTTTTAACATATACGAATTTAAAATATTATGTTAATTACAAAACCTTTCAAGGAATTGGTATTATCTCTAAAATAATTTTATCAATGAATAAACTTAGTTTACACTGAATTTAATCTTGGGTATAAAATCAACTAGAACTTTGAAATGATTAAAGAATGTGGAATAGGCCTATCGGGGAAATCACGATAAAAAAAACGCGCCTATACCTCTACCTCAACGGTAGTTTGGAAAAGAGTTCCAATCAAGCATTCGCATTCATTCATTACACATGGAATGACAAACTTGGTAAACCTACTCAATGTCTATTATTGCATCGAGATTCTAGAGTATAATAAAATCTACTTGACGTCCGAATCATACAGATAAGTTCATGGTTTGTCTACCTTATAATAATTCCCGTATCATGCTTTTAACATTCACGTACTCACGTGGGGTTAATTTTACCTGAAAGATTTTGTATTTTTTATTTGTATGTATGTTTATTGTATATATGTATATTATAATTGCATCACAGAATGAAAGTACATACTGTACCTGAAAATAAGTCTAGTCGGCCACCAAAATGAATAAAAATTCTACCGAAACATTTTGTGTTTACGCGTTCATAAAAATTGTTGTCGCCTTCCAAAAGGAAAAAATTTCTAGTAAATTTCTAATAAAAAATTGTGGCCTTCCCTACATCAGGTCGAGGCATCGTTGTTAGATTTTATATTCACTGCTCTCGGCCTCGGCCAATGCATAGAAATTCGAAGGAAGAAATTTCCAAAAAATTTCTAAGCAAAAATTGTGGCGTTTCCTTCATCGAGTCGAGGCAACGGTGATTTTGTATGGAGCGAGGCATTGGTTGCTTACCCTTTGGGCGCGTCATCAAGTGCCAAGTCGAGGTATCGTCGAGGCATCGTTAGTTTTATATTCTAGAAAAGCGTTGCATATTTTTGTTCTACGTGTCCAGTCTTTGTATGTTATTAGTTTGTCTATGTTATAGCGCTTAAGATTTCAAATTTCGACACCTCTATCTTCATCTTCCAGATTAACCGTAATTTTTATCGAGAAAACGCTACTAATATGTATATTTTTTATTAAAATTTACAAGTCTAAGATCTAATCGTTTAAAAGTTATTCACAAATCTTCCTGAATTAATTTTATAAAAATTGCCTGAAAACTTCGTTTATGGGAACTTTGTAAGTAAATGTCATGACAATTACTGTCATGACATTTATGTGGGTTGAAGACGATTGGCCCCAAACTGTGATGTTGTTTTTAAAATCTTGCGTCTCAGAATCTCGTAATTTCTAATTTTCGCATATGGAAATCTTGTTGCTATAATCTGAGAAATTAAAAGTTCCTCACTATATATCCCTTGTTAAGTTGAATAAATAAAAATTGTAAACAAATTATTGCTTGTATCAATAAATGTGCTTTACAGTAGTTATTTGTGTTATTTTTTTATGAAAGGAACATTATTTTTCTTCTGTAATTATAGTTTTTCTCTAATTGCCATATTTTTATCGTAAATATTTCTAGAGCGGTTCGTCGGTCAGTAAAAGTGATTATAACTAATTTCCTAGGATTTCATATTTTGAAGAACTCTTTAGTACAACAAAAACGTCTAGAACTAATTGTTTTCACTGTATACGTAAAATTTGTATACCTATGGCAACACGGTTTATCTGATTTAATCCGTTTTTGAAATTTGTATTTTTTTATTTGTATAAGAACGTCGTGTACAAAATTTCAGCTCTCTACGTGCGTCGATGCGTTTCCAGGTTTTGTCCAAATATGTAGTGAAAAATGAAATCTTTGGCTGACAAGCCTACGAAAGAGTTACCCAATTTGTCCCATTTTCAAATTTAAATCTATTTTATTTTTTAAATGAGCGTGTTCAAAATTTCAGCTCTATAAGTGAACGCTTTCTTGAGTTATCGAGAGGACGAAAATTATCAATGATATAAAACCCTTCTTTATAGCCCATTAAAATTTAAATTTACTTAATTAAAAATAAAGATCAAATGCCTTTGCTAATGCAGATTACGGTGTAAATAAGAAAATAGCCCTAAAAAAAAGCTTCCACATTTGTTTACAGGAATTTCTCTACATATTCCATCTTACTTTCACAAGCAGCTGACGTATTTTATAGGTAAGCTCGCAAATTTTGTAGATGCGTTTTATTTTTAGACCATGTACATATGTAGTTACTGTACATAATTTTCATAGTATGCTGCCAATCCTCACTATTCATCATATATTAATTTTGTTCATTTTTAGATAATTACCTTTGGGCTTTCTTGATGCCTTGGCTGATGGTGGAGTTATAGGTGGAGTAATTCTGTCTTCACAAAAGTGAAGGGGCCTTGGGTTACCAATTTCATTCTAAAACAAAGAAGAAAGAAAAATCATTAATGAACTCTCTAATCATCTGTAAAATTGTAGAAATGAAAAATGTATTTACTTATAATTATATATGTATGTGCCGTAAATATACAAAATGTTATCTATTTTTGTTATCATTGCAATCGATAACGAACTTGAAAATGTTCATCAAAGTAATTGGAGACTTTAAAGTGCGAATCGGATGTACTATATAGTTTCTTTCTGTCTTTTGTAGAAATCGTCACAAGTGAAAATGTCTCACAATTTTATTTATTTTATTGCCCTTTTTATTATTGGTGGAATGCGATCACCAAGTGACGGTGAGTAGATTTTCTATTTAACATATACTTGCGAAATTGTTTTCTTATTAATGAGCCGGCTAAAAATAAATCCTGACGGTATATCATACACTCAATTTCTTCGATTTAAAAGCCCACGCCGGATTCATTAGTTGTTAATAATTGAGTGGTGCGAAATTTCCTGATCTTTATTTTTAGCCCTTCAATGCTACTCCTGCATCTATGTGGCCCCAAGCTCAGAGAAAGCGTGCGTGAAAAATCCAGATGGTGTCTCTGGACAAAAAATTATCAACTGCTCTAAGAAATATTGCATCATTCAAAGGAAGGAACTGGTGGTAAATTTTATGTTGTTTGTGTTTTTTATTTATTTTTAAGTAGGTCAGGGATGTTTTTAATTCTCACAATAAGATATACATTTAAATAGTGATAACTTATTACTTTTGATAGATCCCACATAGATGGTAAAATTCGATTCTGTTTTTGATTAACTACTGAGAGTTTTATAGAATGATTTGCGCAGTCGATTCAATATCAAAATTTTTCCGAAATGGAAAGCATAGAAAGTAGGGAAGTAGGTTACGGAAAAATATTTATAATTGAATCATTATTCAATGTGTGGGACAAAATTGACAGTTTTTGTTTAAAAATATCTACATATTTTTGTTGATGAAAGCAGTGAAGGAAAACTATAAATTGGTCTAAGGCTAGCGATCAGTATCCTAGACAAAATGCTCTAAAAAAAATTGTTGCTGTTATTGTGATTTTTTTGAAAATATTTCTGACACTGACAAATGTCGTACGAACTATTTTCGGTACTATGGGATTTTTTTTGTAAATAAACGTAACAAAAATATTGATTAAATTTTTTACACATAACACAAATAATATTTCCTTCATTTTTTGCATTAGAACAAAATTAACAAAAATCCATGATAATAAGACAAAAATACTCGGGAATTCTCTATATTTTATTGCATAATCGTTATTTTTTATGGCTACTGCTCATACGTATTTGTGGCATTTGATTTGACGATACTACATTTATTGTCTATGAAATATTCAATTATACGATTTCTAGTCCATTAAACTAACTTGATTACGTTGATGATTCCTATTATAGTAAATAAAACAAATAAAAAAGCTAGAGTTGGTCTAAGTAAGATCAATTCTTATGATACCGTAAGATGAACGCCCGCATGTAATTTCGTATGGTTATCCATCTATGCAAGTTTGATTTTTAAAGGGGACTTTCGCACATAATTCTAGAACGTCTCATCGGACAGTAAAAATGATGATAAGCAATTTCATAGGATTTCATATTCTGAAGAACTTTTCAGTACAAAAAAAAAACATGTAGCGCTGATCGTTTTTACAATATACGCAAAAAGCCTAAATTTTTATATGGCAACATCAAGAAGGGGTAACCCAATTTAGTCCATTTTTGAAGCTTTACATACTATTACTATGAAAACATCGTGTACCAAATTTCAGCTCTCTATGCAGTGTTAAAATATATAGTGAAAAACGAAATTGTTATATTGCAACTCTACGAAAGAGTTGCCAGATTGGTCCCATTTTCGAAAAATTTATTTTCTTTCTAAAATCCTCGAGCAAAATTTCAGCACTCTGAGTGATCGTGCTCTGGAGTATCGTGAGGACGGACGTACGGAGAGTGTTCGTGTACATAATTTATGCTACCAAGAAACTCGCGAAATAATTTCTATGAACTATGAGTATCATTACAAACCTTGTTCATAATATTAGGATTAAAGAATTCATTGATTTGTTATAACATTGTGAGATATACATATTATGGTATATAACCCCAACAGGGTTCTACGGATATTGTAATAAAATTTAGATTGCATCTGGATTTCGTATGCCTATTTATTCAGTGTAATCATATATAGAGGAGCCCGGGGCATAATGACAAACGATTTTTCACTAGATTTTTCTTAAATCCCTGAATCGATTTGTTAAAGCTTTAAATATACCAATACCAAGTAGGGTCAATCCGGGACAAAATGTAATATAGATAATAACCTTCTAGCATTTTTATGAAGTGCCCTGATGACCTAAGTGGAGTGATGACCACTGACCAGCTCGTTACTGTGTCCTACATTATGACGAAGGGCTCGGAGCATAATAATCAATTATATTAATACATGAAACAAAATTGTAAGGGAGATAGTTTATTGAAATTTAAATGCTGCCGAAGCTATGACACGTACGTTCCCCTCTAGTTTCTATGGTAAAAATCGCAAACTGTCAAACATTCAAATTGTCAAGCTTTTAATCGTTTTTTCAAAGATATTAAAAGACGGATCATGGAAAGAAGTATAATTTTACAATTTCTAAAATAATACATGAAAGCACGAAGGAGTTCGAAGCAAACGATGAGAGTATATTGAAAAAAATTGTCGCAAAATATCAGATGGTACTGTAATTCAGTTCTACAATAACCATTTTTACGATAGAGAAATTTTTATTTATTATTTATTTCGTAGTAAACAATAAATTCAGTAACTAATCTGATAACATGTAAACGTCAATCCACTTCGCTCCGCTCAAGTGCTCACATGAAAATAATTCCACTCCATTACTGAACTAACGCTGGTGAAGATAATCCCAGTCCGGTTCGTGCTCACATGGCGGATTATCTCACTCCACTTTCATTGCCGTAACTTGTAAGCTAGCAAAGAACTTATTGATGTCGTTGGCGACGGAATTACATCGCAAACTTTGTGGAAATCTCTTCCCAATGCTATTAGAAATTCATTCAAACAGTAGCTATTTATTTATCTTGGTTAGCTTGCTAATTTCGATTTGGTATGAATTAAATACCCATTGTCAATCTATGTACTACTATCCTACCATCAATATCATTATCAGCAGTAACCGGAGTTGAGCAAGCAGTCGCAGTGGAATATTCTGCTTCCAAATCATCCCCAATCAGCTTCGAAAAGGACCACTGCAGTGAATCTGTGGACGCAATGCTCCTTGCTTGTGGACGAAAACTACCTCCGAAATAACTTCAATATTTTCTACAAAGAAATATTTAAAAACTTTCAATTTCGAAATATTTAATTACAAACTCAAAACTTACTTTTATTTATTTCCATTTTGACAAATAATTTGACTTAACAGATATGTATATGTCATAAAATTATAGTAACAACAACAATATGAAAGCACGAGTGATAAATTACGGTTGCCAATAACAATGTTTTAGTTTCAGTAACTATAAAAACTTCCTATGCTTGGGGTCTTTTTATGGTTCTGGACACGCACACATTCACAAATCGAGGTCTGGAAAAATGCAGAGCGCGTTTGCTTCTCTCGTCACTCATAAATATATTTCCGTAAACCATGTACTATCTCCTTCATAATTTCTGTAAAAATTGTATGCCATCATAATGAAAATCCTGCTTTAAGGATAAATAGGTTGACATTCTAAAATTTCTTTTATATTCATAGAAGTCGAAAAAACAATTGTCTTTACAAATTGCAGATTTCTCGGTTTTTAGCAATCAACGTCCGAAAAACCGAAAAATTCACTGTTTGCGAAATTCTAACACGATAATGTTTGGAGTCATATTCCTTGACAAAGAATTTTCTTCTAATGTAAAATCATCCAGAATGTGAAAATCGAAAAATTATTATGCCCGTAAATACTCATAATTAGCCACGTTAGTCACTATGCCCCACAAAAAACTCGTCATTATATCCCACTTTATAGTAGTCTTTTTCTGCCATGTTATTCAAAATTTATCGAAAACTAATATGAAATCCATCATTATTCCGATAAACTACACACTATAAATACAGGGTGTTTCCTCCATAGTGGTCGATAGAGCAACAGGTGATAGTACTCATCTAGACAAAAAAAAATTGTATGGTGGGGGGGGGGCATATCAACCGTTTCGGAGTTACAGGGTGATTCAGAAATTATGGTAGGTTTTCACAACACACCCTGTATCTTAAAAAGTACATGGTGCACGGTGACCGTATAAAGCTGATTGTATCTGAACTTCATGGCATTTGCAGCGACTGCTCAACTAGTCCCGAACTCGTCTTCCCCTAGGAGTTATTGTGGTCTTAACTCAAAAATTCTGATTTTCTTCCCAATTTTTTAAAGTGAGTTTTTTTTTTTTTGCAAAAAGGTCATTAACAAACTTTTTTTTATAAAAACTATAAACTGTAGACTCTCCTCTTTAATTGGACCTATTGCACCTTATGTGCTATCTGCAGCCATGTATTTTTTCAAGATACAGAGTGTTTTGTGAAAGCCTAGTATAATTTCTTAATCACCCTGTAAATCCGAAACGGTTGAAATGCCTCCCCTTGCAATACAATTTTTTGTTTGTCTAGGTGAGTACGTTCACTTCCCGCTCTATGGGCCACCATGGAGGAAACACCCTGTATACTACATTTAATGCTAAAACACAATGTGAGCGACACGACAAAAACGCCGTAAAAACACTGTCAATTTGGTTCTAATAACATGCCGGTGTATGGTATAAAATACAATGCTGACGATATCGTTCGACGTTGTCGTGGAACTTAAAGGAAAATTGAAATTTGTCGCACGTATAGGTGCGTTTAGCAAAATTATGATTTTGGGTTGCGTTCATATGTATTGTCATACGTTCATTGCACTAATTCACCGTCACTAAGCATTCTGATCATTAATATTTCCAGTAAGTTAAACTGGACAGATCACATCTTCTCTGTTGTCAAAGAAGCATCGAAATGTCTGGGATTTCTGAAAAGGTGTAAGAAATATTTCAGCCCGTCAAATCTAGCGCTCCTCTACAAGTCCTACATTAGACCTAGAATGGAATACAACTCCCATATATGGGCCGGGGCTGGTCGCACAGCCTTAGCTTCATTGGATATTGTCCAAAAGAGAGCCTTCAAGCTCATTGGCGATTTGGCAATAACTTGTCATATCGACTCACTCGAGCACCGCCGCAATGTTGGATGCCTTTCGCTCCTTTATCGCTATATGCATGGTCAATGTTCTGATGAAATATCTAGTCTAATCCCTTGTAGAAGGATTCCCGCACGCAATACTCGCGCTACAAACCGCGCACATCCTCTAACCCTTCAAATTACTTTCGGCCGTACAGTATAATTCCGTTATGCTTTTTTATCCCGAACAGTGCGAATGTGGAACAGGTTACGATCTTCTGTTTTTCCTCCGGCATATAATCCGCGGAAGTTTAAGGGCGACATACATCGGCACCTCCGCCACTCTACTCATATCCCCTAATCCTTTCCCTATCTCCTTCCTGCCATGGTGTGCTTTGCATCATAGGGTATCCCCTGAGCTTGGCTTAATAATATAAAAAAACAAAAAAAAAATATTTATGACTTGATAGATTACAAAAAAAAAACGCATCGGCATAGAAACCCAACTCCGGCAACAGAATAAATTTAATTGGGGATTGACAGCTCTTGTCGCGCTCGTGTCGTTCCCATTGTATTTTCACGGACGTTTTTGTCGTCTCGCTCACATTGTGTTTTAGCCTTTACTCACCATTCAAATCAAAACGCCTAAAATATTTCCTCAGACACAATCTTTGACAAAGCTAAAACTTTTGCGTGTTGTAATTGCAAAATTCGTCCACTATTTTCGTACAACAAACATAGACTAATGTGAAAAAAATATTGACCATATGTTGGCAATACTTAACCCTTCATTCTGGGTATCACAGCACGAGTTTGGAATAAAGCTGATTACAGAAAATATTCATTCGTCACTATGCCCCGTTTGTCATTATGCCCCGGGCTCCTAGAAATATTTTAAGTAGATAGGATTCAATTTTATTTGTCATTGGGATCAAAGTACATTTTTGTTTACATGGTAGCAAAAAAATATAAAGGGGTACCTTTATTGAACGATTTTGCCGAGAACAGATTTAAAGTTGACCAATCAAGAAATCCTCAAAAGAATTATTAAAACTCAGAGGCGGTCACTTTTAATCGAGCTCTCGCGCTGGGATGTAGTAGCAATAGTTTCAAACCTAACTGTAGTTTTCAATATACGAGTATAATTGAACATAATTTGGCCCCAATAAAAGTTGAGCCTGACTCCGGTCAATTGCAGAATATTACGTCTTACTTAGCTGTACTATGTGCTTTAATTAAATTGGAAGGAGGAGCTTCAGTTAAGTCATGACTTATACCGACTAGAAGTCGGTGGTGATATGTCTTAAGTCAGTTGATATCAAATATAAATGTGCTTCAAGTAGGTATACACACAAAAGAAATTCCATTTTCATTATTAATAAACTCTCAAACAAACTTCATAGACGAAAATTGACTCAATCGATAATGAATTAATAATAAAAAAAAAACAATTTAAATTAAAATGTCATATTCAGAACAAAATCTAATGAAACCAACTTTGTAAGTAGAACTTTTAAATGTGGCCAGAATAACTAAAACGGAAATGCAAAAATGTCAACAAATTTAATTGAATTTCACTTCCCACCAACGAAAAACCACACGTTGAAATCCTACCATTCACAGTATAAATCTGAGCAAAGCACTTCATCATGACATCAATTTTTTATTTTCCAGAATTATCCCGGATTTGTGAGTACATTTCAGCGGGGTTGTGAAGATAAACCTTTGGTGAGTACATTAATTTCTTTTCAATTCGCAGAAAGAGTTTATATACCTACATAAGTAATTTTATGTTTGTAAATATTATGTGTTTTTATATTTTACATAAACATATCAAAGCTTTAATTTATGGTGAGAGTGAAAGCATGCGGCAAGGAAGTCAAAGGGGTAAGAACTGTTGCCCCACAAGTAATATACAAACAGATGCAAAATTCTATTTCAACTCATTGAGATGAATATTCTTTTATAAGTGAAAATTGGAAATGGCAAGCAGCAGACCTGCATATTTACGCTTGGAAAGTGAATGAAAAATTTAATTTAATGTAAAAGTAAGAATTTTTACAGCAGCTGGATTCATTGTTTCATCTATCTTTCCTTGAATAAAACGGAGTAGGTAACCATTAAGAATGTGGTATTAGGAAAACTACTTATTTTAATTCTTCATTCTATGCAATCACACCAATCACAATTTTTAGGCAAAAACTTTTTTATTCCTTTTGTAATGTGATTGCCCGTCAGTCTGATCTTTCTCGCGATGACATTACTTTTTACATAAAAATTGTAGATCTAAGTTCCAAAGTGAGCGACAATGGATTTTCCATAAAACAAACTGCAAGCATACATATTTACGGATAATTAAAAAAAATTGAATGCGTCCTTAAGTTTCAACTCAATGTAAAATATGTTTGCATCCAGTAGTCGAGCTAGCAAGCTTTAATATAACAACTTTTCAAGAAAACAGAAGGGCTTTCCAAACAAGTATCATCTTTATTCTTTTTTCATGCACGACGGGATTCGAAGCAAGCGCTTCTTTTCTCATTTACTTACGATTCAGTGAGTATACAAAAAGTGAAATATAATTACAGTTTGGGAAATAAAGCCCAACCGAAAACCTGAGTGTTTCTTTTCTAAAAGAATTGACTTTCTATAATAGAGACGACAGACGAAGAGTTGGCGTCCAAAATACTCAAGTCATTTCATAAACAAAATTTTCCATCTTATCTTTCCCTTAACCTCGTTGATAACTTATTCGGAAGTCTGCCTGGCTTCCAGGGGTGGAGGGCTCTGCTAGACGGCCGCGAAAGCTTAAAAAAATCGGTTAAGTTAAGTGATTTCATAAGGGCTGATTTTTGGTGTGGCAGCAGAGAATCAATGGTAAAAATGGCAGATAATTTGGTTGGTGACAAGTAGTGGCAGCCGGCAACAATAACGCGAAAAAATGTGTAATTTCAGCACTGTACATCGACGCGTTGTCAGGCAGTGTTCAAATATGTAGTGAAAAGCCAAATTTTTGAACGGCAGCACCAAGAAGGAGTTCCCGAATTTAGTCTATTTTTGAACTGGTAGGTATTTATCTTTTATTTACTATTGCTATGAAAAAACCATATACTAAATTTCAGGTCTTTTCGTTGACGCGCTCTCAGGATATATAGTGAAAATCCAAAGTATTGTAAGGCAGCACCATGAAAGAGTTGCCAGATCTAAGAGTTGTCCGAACGGCCTCGGTTTTCCAAACTCAATTTACTTTTTTTTTTTTTTTAAACGCGCATTTGCTAAATTTTAGCACTTTAAGTGAAAGCGTTCTTAAGTTATCGTGACGTAAGTTACACACATTTTTCCCACAGGCGTATCTAGGTTTGAACATTTGGGGGAGCCAGCATATTAAAAAAATTAACTCGCCTCCACCACCCATCTCACACTACTAGTATTTGGTTATATAGGGTGGTATTACAGTATCGGCGTAAACACTTTTAGCATTTGGTGAAGTGACTAAAAATTTCAGACACATGATATAAAATGGGGCTAAGTCAAAACCATTACATTATTTGCCTACTCTCCATGAAGTGTCTAGACTTTTCGTGAAATACTGAGTTACGTCAAATGTCTACGACATATACCTATATCTCCAGCTTTCAGTTGTATACATCACATTCACATTTTATATTAAAGGAAAACATAAGAATAATCTATTATTTCAAAATGAAGTTAATATAAGTATGTACCATATACCTATGTACCTACATATGAATTATAAGTAAATAAGGCGCCTACACCAGCCTCCTTCGTCTAGGTTTCATTCTTTAAAAATTGTCTATAACCATATTACTTATATATTCCACTTCAGTAGCCAACTATCTTTGCGAGCCTAAAAATTGTCTCGTACAAAATGTTATGCAAGGAGGGAATTCTTTAAGGTTGTTATACCCTTGATATAACAGTATATACAGTTTGTATAGTGGTAGGAAAGGGTGTTAGACACCGTTGTTTTCTTTTACAGTAGATTCTTCAATTGGTAAAATTTTATAGTTTTTATAGTTCACCTAAGTTAGTTTTAAATTTTATAACATTGTTCCTTTAACTTAAGTACCTACATAAGTAGTTTTTAAAGGGGAACCTTTGAGGGAAATGAGAAATATATGTACAATTTTACACATGACGCCATCTATAGACAAAGGGTAAACATTTTCGCGAATTCTATATAAATACGCACGTACGCGTTCGTTCGTACTTAGAAAAATATACTAAAATCACATCTAAGTGACTGCATTAATATTACAAGCAATTTCAATTATAAATACGTACACATATTGAATATTGTTTAACGTATAAACAAAAATTATAAAATTTTCCATTATATCGTTTATCTTTTAGTAAATTTCTTTAGAGCTTCTACTGAAAAAGTTGTTAATTTCCCCTACCAACTTGTGAAAAAATCCTCCTCAATTATGAACAGAAATTTTTTCCATCTACCATGCCATAACTAGCGCATACAAATTAAGAGGAAATGTTTTCAATTTTCAAAAAGTTCCTAAGAAAAATGATCTATGCTCATAAAAATCTGTAGTGGGCCAGAGAACCGAAAGATCCAACTCTTTTTAGGGTGCTGCTGGCGAAAATTTCTGAAGAAAAGTTTTCAACAAAATTCGGAGGAAAAAAATCAGGGACTGTAAAAAACATTTTTGGAAATCAGCTAAAAAATGTTCCATCAATAATGAATGGTATACTTGAGACATAATAGCAAATAGTTACTAATTGCTAAATACCTTTTAGGTTTCATAATAAGAGTTTCAATAAAAGTTTTTATTTTAAAGCTAATTATAACTGTTATCGAAAATTTTTATTATTTTAAGTCTCATAATAACAGTCTTAAAAGACTTTTATACTTTTAGCTCAGCGCTAAGAGTTATCACCGATTTTTATTAATAAATCTTTTTATAAAACTCCCATAACCCTTTTAATTTTCTAGTCTCAAGGTAACTGATTTAGAAGACTTTTATAAATATCAGTCAGTTCATAACTGTTTCCAGAAACTTTCGTTCATTTCAAGTCCCATGATAAAAGTCTCACAAGGCTTTTGTCTTTTAAGTTTTTCGATAATAGTCTCAACAAGACTTGTATATTTTACAGTAAATTATAATAATAATTATAGAAGACTTTTACTTATTTAAGTCTCATTATGTGTAATAGACACATCTTCTATTGTTGCAGATCTTTGTTTTTAATTTTGGATAATCTCAATTTCGTTGGTAGGAAGGCGCCACATTTTGATGATTTGATTCAGGGAGGGCGATCGCTTCCACTACTCCCCCCTAGATTCGCTTCTGATTTTTCCTCGCCTTTGTTGCTGCCTGCCACCATTTTCTAGCAACCAAATTGTCTGCCATTTTTACCATTGATAATGGGATATAATTCCCTGGCTGCCACACATAAAATCACCCTTTATGAAATCATGTAACTTAACCTTCGCGGCCATCTCGCAGACCCCTTCACCACTGGAAGCCAGCAGACTTCCGAATAAGTTATCAACGATGTTAACAGAGTACGATAAGATGGGAAATTTTGTTTATGAAATGAATTAAGTATTTTGATCGCCAGTTTACGACATGTTATGCGCCCCGAAAAATGACCTATCAAGGTCAGGGAAATTTCATTTTGGGGTTGCCGCCTTACCAATTTAATCTGAGCAAAACATTTTTGCAATTTTTCCATTGTAATGAAGTTATTTTATTCAAATGAGATAAATTTCATCCCCGTAAACATGTTTTATGTCGTTTTACTTAAGTTAGAGGGATTACTTACAAATAAATTGGCTTTTTCTAATTAGTTGTATGTCGATATTCTTACTGTACTGTTCCTTGTTCTGGTCTTTGATTAGAATTGAATCTTGAATTAGAATCCTTAATTAATATTTGATGAAGCTTGCTGATTAAAAATTTGTTTATGAGAAAATCATATACGTTATGGTTTCAGTTATTTATCTAGGTCTTTAAGCAACTCCACAAATATTAGAAGTATTTAATAAATATAAATATATATAAAAATTTTTATTTTTTAAATTAAAGCTTTCAGTAGTCGTTTCTCTGAGTAGACCAAAAGATTTTTTGCGAAATATCTTTTGACCAACTACACCATACCAAGGTAGGCGATGAGTTAATTTAACTATACTGACGAATTCCCTAATTGTTAGATTGGGTAATACATTTTTTTCTATTTTGCATTTTGAGAATTTGGAAATTCACTTAAAATTTTTTTTTCTTAAATTTCGATCTTGAATGACGAAGATTATTCAGCAATGTTGGCAATAATCGAGTTGACAAAAGGACGTTACAGACACGATAAGTTCAGAAGTGCCTTACCTGTGTAGTACTACTTGCTTGTTAAAAGAATTGCTTAACAAAAGTAACTCAATCAAAAGACTGTTTGTTAAATATCTTTTGACTAAGTGCACTTTACTCAGGTAAATCATTCTATTTCATATTTTCTATCTTAATTGCAAGCATAATGTGCATATCTATCTTTCAGAAGTCCCAAGTCTAAAAACAAGGACAAAGCTTCATATGGTGTAAATTTCTGTGTCTGATATTTTTGCGCTGGAATTCTTAATTTTCATCAATCGATCTTACAGCAAAACTTTTAATTTGGTTCTTTTACATAAAAACTGTGCACAATTGTTCCCATAAAGCTTAAATGTAGGGAATATTCACTACATTTTAGGGAATATTCCCTACATTTTAGGGAAAAATACCTAAGCTTTGTGGCAACAATTGTGCACATTTTTTACACTGTAGGTATATTTATTTGATTGACAAAGCGCTTGCTACCTAGCTAAATTAGTATGATGAATTCCACTGATCTGCAATTGAAGGCTAATCTAGACATTTTCTAAAATGAATTATAAGATTCTAGTAATGAGACTAAAAGCTCACATAATGCAGAATAAGTTACATTTGTGGTGCCCGATTTGATAAATGATTTAAAAATTCTCAATAGTGCCACATAGGTGTTTCACATAAAATTTCGCAGTTATAAATATTTGAAAAATGATGCGCCACTTCGTGATATTCGAGAAAATATTTTGCGCGTATAACTTTGTTAAAATCATCAATTACTTCCCAGTAAAAAATAAGACACAATTTCATAAAACAAACAACGGTGCCCAAAACAAAACAAGCAAAATATCTTAAACATATCTACTTTTGTATGAATCCAATCACAATATATAAATTTCAGATACAAAGTAAGTGTAGTCCTATGCAACGTACTCATTCTAACAAATATTCACATCTAAGAATTAAACTATTGCATTGCTGCTAATAGTGATTTTTAACCAGTAAATATTTTCACATTGTGATGGTAAATTACCGCTGGAGTAGAATGAAGAGTCAGTAAGACTTGGGATAAGATAAAAAATATGTAGATATGAAAAAATGGAAGTTTCTTTGGTTATTATGTGGTCGTACAATTCTTAATATTAGGAAAGCGGAGAATCACTTGGTGAATGTCTTTCAAACAGAATAGTCAGTAATTATTTTGTTAAAAAAAGTATATTTTTTCAGTTTCAATTTCTTTGCCCTGACTGCTGCTCTATATAATTTAAATGTTTTTGTAGCCCAGTACTAGCATTAGCTACTCGGGATAAATCATTCATAATTTTATTATCAAAATCGAGTATTTTATTTTATTGCAGGAGGAGAAATTTTTTTTCTCTCTGATTGAGAAGAGATCTTCGCTGCTAACTGCGTATATAGAAAAAAATCATTTATTTTCTAAATTTACATCCAGTCTGCGATAACCGTTAGGTACAGTACAGAAATTTGTAACTTTTGCAGTGGTACTCCCTAAATGTTCAATAAATTAGATCGTATCTCTTAATTACACCCACTAAATGAGTTTTACGAAGAATGAAATCTAGCTGAATTGCGTTCTCTCACTTGAAAACAGATTCAACCACTTTATCAAAGACCAGTGTTGTTTATGAATTATCCTCTAGATATCCTCTAAATGAGTTTTTCCAAGGTCAAGACCCAGCAAAATCTCTTTCTGGCAGCCGAAACTTTATCTTATTCAAAGTCATTAGGGCCATTTTAAACAAAATATTTTAATAAGTGAAAATATATTTCTAAAATTATATGAACTTTACATTTACACATCAATGTTTGTATTAAGCTTGGATTTAAAAATATAATCTGTTTGCTTTTATATGCTTATCTACATTCAGTTATTTTGTAGATGCTTTGCATTCATCAATATTCTTCTAATAAATTTCATAAATTTTAATAATCAGATATATTCATTTAAACTCGAAAATTGTTTGTAAATTATATCAAAAAAGCCCAACTTTATCTTCGATTGACTTAAATGATAAATGTTTAATATTTATTAGGTCCTTAATGACGTTATCAAGGACTCTACATTCATAACTTACTACCGTTCCTGTACAACAGATTTTTGCAATAGTGGCGATGGGATAGCTTCTTCAAATATTGCGTCCGATCCTGATGCCGGAGCAGGTGACAACATGATTGTGAAAGGAATAAGTGGAGAAATTTCAGTAGTTTCTAAGTTAAATATGTCATTTTTATTCATGTTTGTTAGCTTGGTACTTTTAATATAATAAATATTAAGTGCATATTGCTACCAAATACCAACAGTGAGATAATGCTAATATTAACTTTTTGATCATTCTGAATTTTTCAAAACATGCAAATAACCTATTAAAAATTTGTACCTATACATTAGAAAAACATAACTTTCAAAATCACGCTAACGGCTTACTAGCGTAATCATACACAAAATTACATTTAGATATTCAAATATTATCTAATATTGTATTTAATTTTATCTAAACTTCCTGGAGGTACAATAAAACCAGCATTGGGTAAAAGAAAACAAAACATCTCAATGATGCATTAAAAATTTGTCAAATGTAAAAAATTCGACACTGAACCTAAGCTTTTACCCAGTTTTGTGATTTTTCTTCGGTATGTCAGTGTTTAATTAGGTTAATGTTAAAATCAAATTTTTAAACTTATCTCACCCTTATTTTTGGTAACGATATTGCCTCTCTCTTTTATAAAAAGTAATTGGATTATTGTTTTTTAAACGCAATCTAAGTAAAATTGTAAACGGTACAATCATAACTTACACCGATTTCTTTATTTAATTCTTACAACAGATGATATGATATGTTTGGCGTGAAAAAAAATTAAAACTTTTTTTACTATAGAACAAGACCTTTTTATACCACGACACAAAAGCATAGGCAAACTAAAAACATACAAAGACTGGACACTTATAACAAAAATATGAACGCTTTTCTAGAATATAAAACTAACGATGCCTCGACGATGCCTCGACTTGGCACTTGGCCCAAAGGGTAAGCCACCAATGTCTCGCTCCATACAAAATCACGTTGCCTCGACTCGATGAAGGGAACGCCACAATTTTTCCTTAGAAATTTTTTGGAAATTTCTTCCTTGGAATTTCTAAGCATTGGCCGAGGCCGAGAGCAGCGACTCGCTCGAATATAAAATCTAACAACGATGCCTCGACCTGATGTAGGTAAGGCCGCAATTTTTTCTTATAAATTTACTGGACATTTTTTCCTTAGAATTCATACGCAGTTTTGGAGGGCGAAAACAATTTCTATTAGCGCGGATGCTAGACAAGCAGTAAGCAATTGTTTTTTTTAGATATTTACACAAAATGTTTCGGTAGAATTTTTATTCATTTTGGTGGCCGACTAGACTTATTTTCAGGTACAGTATGTACTTTCATTCTGTGATGCAATATACATCCATATATTCAATAAACATACATACTAATAAAAATACAAAATCTTTCAGGTAAAATTAACCCCACGTGAGTACGTGAATGTTAAAAGCATGATACGGGAATTATTATAAGGTAGACAAACCAATTTATGTAAATTATTTCGATGAATTAAAAAATATTGGAAAAATGCATGAACTTATCTGTATGATTCGGACGTCAAGTACATTTTATTATACTCTTAGAATCTCGATGAAATAATAGACATTGAGTAGGTTTACCAAGTTTGCCATTCCATGTGTAATGAATGAATGCGAATGCTTGATTGGAACTCTTTTCCATACCACCATTGAGGTAGAGGTATAGGCACGTTTTTTAATCGTGGTTTCTCCGATAGGCCTATTCCACATTCTTTAATCATTTCAAAGTTCTAGTTGATTTTATACCCAAGATTAAATTCAGTGTAAACTAAGTTTATTCATTGATAAAATTATTTTAGAGATAATACCAATTCCTTGAAAGGTTTTGTAATTAACATATTTTAAATTCGTATATGTTAAATGTTCTCTTCTTAAATTTTCCATATTAGGTCCCACAATTTCATATAATTTGAAAAGTTCTTTTTATTTCTGTATTATATCCATTTTAGACTTATTTTGGTAATTGTTTTTTAAACTTTTTGCTCTCCACAAACAATGCTTCCGTATTAAAACCAAAATGAAAAAGTCCAATAGAACCATGTAGTGTAAATAACATGGTGAGTTTTGAGAAAACCAACCCTTAAATATTGGAACTTCTTCTGTTACAGTAATGATTTGCTTCACAATTTTTGATTTTATTTTTTTAATGTGGGCTTCTTCTGCGAATATTTTTTTAAAAACACTAAGATGTAGCTTCGACATTTGGAAACAAAAATCTGTAGGAGGAATTAGAGAACCAAAATCCGATTTAGAAGTATAATTTTTGTAAAATAAAAATAATTCTGAGTGACTAGTCATAGACATATTTTCTCCCGATTTTTGTAATTGTTCATAGCAAATATTACAATTAATTTTTAAAAAACATTTATGAAGCACGTATCACAAGTCACTAAATATTCAAAATAAAATGTTTCTTCATTTAAATTAGGAGTAAGAATTAAAATAAATCGAGAAGATGCCAAGGATAATAAATCTAGTCACATTCTGAACACAAAACACAAAAAGCATAAAATCTAATTCGGTGAGGAACTCACCACTGTTTTTTTAAGCCTTTCCTTTGCTTTTCCGTTATTTATTTTTCTTTTAACACTCAAGAATCAAGACACTTCTTCACTTTGAGACGATTTTCACCCAACTGCCTCCCAATTCAAGAAGGCATTATTTAAAGGGACGATATTTCGTGGGAGTCATTCAATACTTTTTAATTTGAAAATAGACCGAGGAGAAAACATTCTTGAGGATAGTTTTCAATTTTACCTTGAGCCAGTCATATTTTTAGTGATTCCTTTTAAAAAGTTCGTCACTAAAGGCGGCAGAGGCGTAATTAGATACCATGGGATAGAGACATCATAAAAGAAAGGTACATGCAGATGTAATAAATGAAACCATGTACTCAAATGCACCATAATGCATTTTTCCAATATTTTTTAATTCATCGAAATAATTTACATAAATTGGTTTGTCTACCTTATAATAATTCCCGTATAATGCTTTTAACATTCACGTACTCACGTGGGGTTAATTTTACCTGAAAGATTTTGTATTTTTTATTAGTATGTATGTTTATTGTATATATGTAGGTATATTATAATTGCATCACAGAATGAAAGTACATACTGTACCTGAAAATAAGTCTAGTCGGCCATGAATAAAAAGTCTACCGAAACATTTAGTGTTTACGCGCCTATGTTCATAAAAACTGTTGTTGCCTTCCAAAAGGAAAAAATTTCTAGTAAATTTCTAAGAAAAAATTGTGGTCTTCCCTACATCAGGTCGAGGCATTGTTGTTAGATTTTATATTCGAGCGAGACACTGCTCTCGGCCTCGGCCAATGCATAGAAATTCGAAGGAAGAAATTTCCAAAAAATTTCTAAGAAAAAATTGTGGCGTTTCCTTCATCGGGTCGAGGCAACGGTGATTTTGTATGGAGCTAGGCATTGGTGGCTTACCCTTTGGGCGCGTCATCAAGGGCCAAGTCGAGGCATCGTCGAGACATCGTTAGTTTTATATTCTAGAAAAGCGTTCATATTTTTGTTCTACGTGTCCAGTCTTTGTATGTTATTAGTATGTCTATGACAAAAGTATATGGTGGTTTTACAGAGTACATTCGCAAGGATGCATTTAGTATAATAAGCAATAATTGCGGTAAAAGTATACATACATCCTTCTTGAGCTGCGGAATTTATACTATTCTATACTATACTATTCTATTGTGGAGAATAATAATAAAAGGATCATTTATCAATTCCATAATCTCTATGGAATTCTACGCCGACGTAGTGATCTCCATATGAATCCTGCCAACAGAACTGAACGTTTTTTGACAGTCCATAGAAACACAGTAAAAAAATATTTCGAAATTTCTATTCTCAAAGATGTAAAATTTTACATTACTAAAATTATGTAATTTTCATAAATGTATAATTTCACCCATATAATTGCTACAATTCAAAGGAAGGCGTAAAAACACAAAAAAAAATTCTGTAAATTTAAAGTCGATGCAGCAAAATTGCTATACCAATCATAAATTTGTGCCGGTATAAGTAAAAGTTTACATGATTTCTATAAAATCGCTTATTGGAGCAGTAAAATCGTTACAGGTTTGCTCTCGAAAGTCATTACTCGCGCGGACGTGGAAAGTGTTAGTTAATTAGCTTAGTGGTTCCAAATAATTTCAGTTTCAGGTTATTATCGGGGCAAGAATTTTCAGTAAATTAAAATATGCATATCCATCTCATCGTCAACATAAGTGACGGTAAAAACATTAATCAACTAACACATTTTCATTAATTGTCGCTCCATATTATCGTTGCCTTATAAATAGAATGGGGAAACTTGTAAATGACTTGTTAAGTTCAAGAATTTTATGTAACTTTCAAGTATGTAATGCTTTTAACTTTTGGTGATGAATTTACAAATTTCATCATTACTAGATACGCACAGCATAAAATTAATAAAATATGTGTAAGCGAGTACAGTTTTTCTTAGGAATTCTACATACAAATATTTATATGAATAACTTCTTTATGTAATTTTACGTATAAATATTTACACCTATTACAAATTTTGTGTAATTTTACAATTGTATAGGAAAATATTTCCTCTAAAATGTGTAAATTTCAATCAGGTGTTTACATATATTATGAGCTGATAAAATTACTACACTTAGAGTAGGCAACCTATTGCCTAATCTATGAGTAGTAAATTTTTTTGACTGTGTAGTTAAATGGAACATCAAAAGACACTGTAAAAAGGCACAAATTGTTGCCACAAAGTCTATGGAAAAAATCCCTAGAAATGTATGGAATATTGCCTAAAATGTCGGGAATATTCCCTAATAGGGATTTTTTCTCTAAACTTTGCGGCAACAATTTGTGCCATTTTATAGTGTAACTTTGAGCTTTCCCCATAGTGGAGAGTAAGCACATTTATCTCCAGTTTCTTGGATCTGTTTTCAGCAAATCCCATGTGATGTGATTGATTACTGCTGCTTTATATCTTTAGCCACCGACTTACTAGGGCTGATGTTGTTTTTTTTGTTCTGACTATTCATTCATAGAGGCGGTACGCTCTCGTTATAAATTTCTTTTGAGCACTGAATTAAGGTGCTCGTTAAACGATCAAGAAGTATTTCTTCGTCCTGCTTGAGCTATTCCTAAACACTGGCGAGCAACATTCCATCCGGTGAAATAGAATAATCAACCGTATTTCTATCATAGTAAGGTGATTCTCTGGATGTTTTCCAAAATGTTTTTCATCGACGACTGATGCCTGACGGCTGCATGATCTATTTTATTCCTTGCTCATCCAAGCGGTATTACACTGTGTGTTCTTTGTGTATATATTTATATTCAAAGAACGTCTCAGCCAAAACTAGTTCAGGTGCATAATAGATTTTAAAGAAGAGGTCATCGTTATTGTTATTAATTGTGTTCAGGTGTTATTTTGAATGATTTATTTAAGGACGATGCTGTTGCAGTGGAACTGAGTTTTGGATACTTTTTCTGCAAACATGTAAACTGAAAGATGGCTATATTTCTAATTCTGTAACTTAATTGAGTAGTTAAATTTCTCAGCTATAGTAAGTAAGTAAGTAAATAAGCATTTATTCATCATAAGTACAATAAGACAAAAGCCTTTTATTAGTACTACTAAATTACACTAAGTCTAAAGTTAATTAAAGCGATGAAAGTTTCTAGAAAAAAAGAAAATAGAAATAAGAAAAAATAACAAACAAGGGTAGGAAAACAAAAGAGGCAAACAAAAAAAAATAGTTAAAAAATCTAAATCAAACTAAAAATGAAAATAGCACAAGAGAAAAAGAAGAAAGATCCTAGTGCAGGTGCAGTCAATTGATTGCAATTGATCAGAATATCATTATGCATATGACGTGTGCTGCCTGAGTAATCGTTTAAAGCTAGGCTACTTCAAGCTAACGCTTACAGTGTGAATCGAGTTTGAGGAAGATGATGGAACCATGCATGAAACAGTTCAGCATACAGCCAGAGTCGGCGAAGCACACCACTTCCTCAGGATCATTGTAATATGGTCACAACAACCAATTTGAGAATTGAGTACAATGCCTAAGTTTTTCACTTTCTGTACATATGGTATGATTGAGAGATTGAGTTCTATCGGGGGAAAATAAGAAGGGTGACAACTTCCTCTAGATACTGCTAGTGCTTGAGATTTTGGGGGTTAAGTTTTAGATTATTTGCAATTGACCAGTCTAAGATGTTATGAAGGTCTTCGTTTATTCTGCTGACGTAGTCCTCTACGAGACCAATGGAACGATCAAGGTATATTTGCACATCATCAGCGTACAAATGGACAGAGCTATTTTTGATGACAGTAGACAAATCAATAATAAACAAACTAAAAAGAATAGGTCCTAATATTGATCCTTGTGGTACACCGGCGGCCAAGCGAAGTCTGGTGGATGTATCTTCATTGACTTTAACTCGCTGCAAGCGATTCTCCAAAAAGCTACTAATTAACTTCAGCGCAGGCGAGTCAAAAGCAAAGAAGCACCTTACTTTGCTAAGAAGCATCATACGATCAATACTATCGAAGGCTATCGTGAAGTCGAGAAGGACCAAGAGCACAATGTGATCATCGTCTAAAGCCTTTCTAATGTCAGTGATTTTTACAAGAGCTGTCTCAAAACTATGCCCAGGGCGAAAGCCTGACTGCCAACCGGACAAGGAAATTATATGATCTAAGTGTTCAGATATTTGATTTGCCATTAGTTTTTCTAGAGTTTTGGCAAGAGAGCGTAGAAAGCTTATTGGCCCAAAGTCCTTGACGTCCTTTGAAGAAGGGTTTTAAGCAATTGGAACTACTTGCGCTTCTATCCAAAATGAGGGAAATTCGCCAAACGTTAAGCAGCTATTGAATATCTTGGTGATAGGGCCAATAATAAAGGGTAAGATAGGCTTAACAGAACGCGTAGGGGTACCATCAGTCCAATAACTTCGGATTTAATACATACGATAGCAGAGGTGGCCTTAGTCTCATAAACGCAACGAAAACAGCATTCTGATCTAGAGCGAACAATAGGAGTATCCGGAGAGGCCGATGAAGAGCCAGCCCTGTTCTGTATTCATTTGTAGAGGTAAACAATAAACGGCCAAGTGCGAGTCGATCTCGCGCACGAAGGGTTCCGTACCATCGAACAAAATTTAACACTATGTACTTTATTATTTCAGATGAGAATAGGCGTCATGTGAAAAAATAATGCTGTGATTTAAAAAAAATGCCTACTTATGATAAAAAATAATGAATGAGAATAAAACGAGGGAAAAACGCCCGAAGATCACGTTTCCCCTTTAATTCTTAATTTAATTTTAATTTTATTATTTGTTGTTATATAGAAATACACAGTCTGTGAAAATTTCAACTTTCTACCTATTACGGTTCATGAGATACAACCTGGTGACGCACGGACAGCGAAGTCTTTGTAATAGGGTTCCCGTTGATGCCCTGTGGGTACGGAACCCTAAAAACTAGTTGCGTTCATCAGTGTCTAGGTCACATGCAGAGGCATCACCAGGCCATAACAGAGGGTGGGCCATGAGGGCCATTTGGTTCAGGCCCAGAGTTGTGAAAGGGCCTCTATTTATTTCCTAATTTGGTCACAGTAGGTGCGGAAAAATTAAGTTGAAATATTATTTTGAGTATTAATTTATTTTATTTTAACCAAAGATTTATAAAATATAACGATACAAAAGTTATAGTAAAAATTTCAAGTTATTGTTATATGTATGTATAAAACTTTTTTACGTAGTAGGCCAATTGCATAAAAAAGAATATGTTGAACTCTGAAAAATTCAAAAAATTTTAACGTGGTAGGCCAATTGCATAAAAAAGAATATGTTGAACTCAGAAAAATTCAAAAAATTTTAACGTAGTAGGCCAATTGCATAAAAAAGAATATTTAATTTTCAATTATTAAAAATTTAACTATATTTCCTATTCAGTACAGTTTTAATTTTCCTATTGAGTATAGCTTTTGGTTCCGTACTATAAATTTTAGTGATTATAAAATTAGTGTTTTTTTTTTATTGTTTAGTGATATTTGTAATCTGTAAGTTTAAATGGAGTTAATATTAAAAATAGTTCTATTTAATTCATAAGTAATTAATTTTAGGAATATAATGAAAAGAACATATCCGAGTGGCGCAAGCAAGAGACAACAGAAAAAAGAACAAGAAAAAGCCAAGCAAAGTCTGCCACGATTAACGAAATTCTTTAATAAAAAAAACATCCCTGAACAGATTATCAATCAAACAGTCAATCCTGAAAATGAAACTACTCATGCTATTTCACAAATGGCAAATGTTATTGCGGATGTTGATGCTCAAATTTCGGTGGTTGAAAATATAACTTCAGAACAAATAGAAGATTCTTTGTCACCATTACAGATAATTGTTGATGATGCAAACATGGAAGAAAATTAAGTGTCATCTAATCGACCCAATATTCAAGGAATTGAAGCAACAACTTCAATATCTGTTTTCAACGATGACGTCGCCTTACTTAACAAGAAAAATATAATGCAAATGGAAGATTTTTTGAAAATTGAACATTTTAAAATACCTGAAAACATCCCAAATGATGCTGAAAACAATAAATTTCCATATCGTCTGACGAAGAAGGTTTTAGCGAATGGAGAAATTTGCAACAGAGATTGGCTATGTTGGAGCAATTCAAAAAAGTCATTATTTTGTTTTCCCTGCTTATTACAGGATACGAAATTTGATGCATCAGTTCTCGGTAGCCAATCAGGATGGGATATTTTAAGAGGATGGAGGAAATTGAAAGATCGCGTACCCGCTCATAAAAATTCAATTATTCATAAAAAAAAATTATGTCCATTGGAAATCAGCAAGTAGATCTGCATTATTAAAGTCCTCATTAGGATCATCTCTACTGAAACAACTAAACTGTGAGGCAAGTAATTGGCAGAAAGTTCTTCATAGAATTTTGGATGTTATATTTTTCCTAAGTGAGCGTGGTTTGGCATTATTTGGTTCTAATGAGAATATTGGAAATTCGCGGAATGGAAACTTCTTAGGTATCATAGAATTGCTCAGTAAGTATGATCCAGTTTTATACGAACATGTAAAAAGTGTTCCTGAGTCACAAGACAAGCACAAACGTCTTCAAGTTCATTATTTATCATCAAGAATTCAAAATGAATTCATTCAGATTTGTGGAAAATTTGTGCAAAGAAAAATTATTGAAGAAATTCTTGATTCTAAACATTTTTCCATTATTGTGGATGCGACACCAGACTGCTCACACCAAGAACAAACGTGTTGTAATTCGTTATGTAAAAATAATAAATAATGCATCGTATTCAATTGAGGAAAGATTTATTACATTTGATTCATTTACACAAAAAAGAGCAATCGAAATCGCTACGCGAATTATTGAAATTCTTGAAAATTTTGGCCTTGATTTTAATTTGTGCTTTGGGCAAGCATATAATAATGGTGCTAATATGGCAGGACAGTATAACGGTGTGCAAGCAGTGCTGCTTGAGCGTAATCCGAATTGCATTTTTTCCAGTTGTGGAAATCATACTCTTAATCTTGTTGGAGTTGACTCTGCTGAATCATGTAAAGAAGCAGTTACATATTTTGGGAGAATTCAACAGATGTATAATTTTTTTAGCAGCAGTCCTAGAAAGTGGGAGATTTTAAAGAAATATTTAGCTGTGTCACTTCATACAATATCAAAGACAAGATGGTCTGCTCGAATTGATGCTGTTAAACCAATTTACAATAATCAGTCAAATATTCTGGCTGCTTTAGAGGAGTGTAAGTCACTAACCC
Source organism: Dioctria linearis (assembly GCA_963930735.1). Classification (NCBI taxonomy): domain Eukaryota; kingdom Metazoa; phylum Arthropoda; class Insecta; order Diptera; family Asilidae; genus Dioctria; species Dioctria linearis. The sequence continues at coordinate 224,061,974 of OZ005740.1, read as the reverse complement.
TTCCACCGCACGCACGTACCGAACTTCAGTCAATTTTTCAATATTTGGATACATTCGAATGCATTGTGTTGACAACAATATGGCTTGAAATATTAACGTTATTGCAACAAACTAATTTAATTATTGAAGCACGCAATGCAACACTTGACGTCGAAATGGAAAATATTAACAATCTTATTGCAAGGATGAAGATAATGCGTGAAGAGTGGGGCAGATTACTCTTAAGTTCAAAAGAGATTGCCGTACTTTCCAAAATTTCAACTGATTTTCAATTAACTCGTCATATTAGGTCACAGTTTGATGCTGAAGAACATTATAGAGTTAATGTTTTTATATACATTATTGATTCGGTTATTTCAGGCTTGACACGTCGCTTTGAGTCTTTACGCAAAATTTGCTAGACTTTTGGATTCCTTTGGACTTTTCAAACTTCATCAGATGAGGAAATAAAATCGAGAGCAAAAAATATGCACTTAAAATATCCAAAGGAAATTTCAAATGAAATATGTGATGAAATGATATTTTTAAAAAATATTTTTGAAGTAAACTTTGATATAGAATCATCTCCAGCGAAGTTGCTGCTAAACATTTTAGAAAAAAACATAATTGGATTGTTTCCAAATATATCAACAGCTTTAAGAATATTTTTAAGTCTACCTGCCTCCGTTGCTTCAGCGGATCGCAGTTTCAGTGTGTTGAAAAGGGTTAAAAATTTTAACAGATCTGCAATGAGCCAAGAACGGTTGAATGGGCTATCAATTTTACATATAAATTCAGATATTGCACGAAAAATTGATTTTTCAACTATTATAAAAGATTTTGCTACAACTAAAGCTCGAAAAGCTTATTTGTAATTTAATTATTAATTTCATACTTTTTAAATAAATTAAAAATAATAAAAGAACTATGTAAATTTGTTTTTTTTACTCAAACAACAGATTAATCCGACTTTCATTATGCATCTCAGGAATGCCTCTGATGACTGCCTTGCTTAGCCGGCTAATATGTCGTAATTAGTCATTATCAGTAACTAGTTTTTTATAATTAACCTCCAATCTGTTCTCGCAGGCATTCAAACGGCCACCCACAACGTCATCAATTTCGCATAGAAGGCTATTCTCGACGTCGGCAATTGACGCTTGCAATCGGTATTCAAATAGCTGCAGCAAACTATTGAATGTGCAGATTAGATTGTCGTTTGCACTTGGTCCAGTCGCATTGATTAACACCAGGGACGGGGGGGGGGTAGATTGCAGTACTCGATGATGCAGTAGCGACTGTCTCCATCAGACCAGAAATAGCGGTGGTTGTAGAGGTCTTTCTATCGATGATAATGTGCTCGTCTATGAACAATAGATCGAGATTTATAGCCAAAATCAAATGTAGGTACAGAGAAGATAAGTACTTAAGATTTCATGACACAGTAGCCTGCCGGATTCAGAGTGAATCGTATATGTAAATGTAATAAATATGCACTATAAGATAAGATTTATCACAAAAGCACAGAGAGTACTTGAAATTTGTCGAGACTGTCCGCCGCAAGATGCAGAATAAAAAACGCCGTGAATGGTCCATTCCTGTATCCAAACTCAAAACTATTTTAAATAATGACATTAATAACAAGATCAATAATCCGGAGAGGTCTTCACAGTTAAAATCTTTAATTAACGTATGTTTAAACCAGAACTATTTTCAGTTTAATCGGAAGATTTACATGCAGAAGGAAGGCTTAAGTATGGGTAGTGCCGGTTCACCTTTCTTCGCAGAGTATTTTATGAACAATTTTGAAGAAAATCTGTTCAAAAACAAAAACTGTGCCCTATTAAAATATATTTTAGTATGGTTTCGTTATGTAGACGACGTCTTTTGTATCGGGACAGGTACAACAAGACAACTCAATAAATTCGTTGGAGACATTTTAAACAAAATAGAACCATCCATAAAATTTACTGTAGAAATCGGCTACAATAAAATAAATTTTCTCGACCTTACCATCACAATTGTTGATGGGAATCTCGATTTCAACATCTACAGAAAAGATACCTACTCAGACGCTATTATCCCTTTAAATTCCTATCATTCTTGGAACACTAAGTTAGCAGCATTCCTCGCTATGATAGACCGTCTCCTAAATATTCCACTTAATTAAACAAATTTCAACATAGAGCTTGGCACTATTATTAAAATAGCTGTCAACAACGGATATAAAAAAAGAATAATTTATGACCTACCTAGAATTAAAGCAAAAAAACGTGCAACTAACATAGTCTACCCACATGATAAGGGAATAGAGATAACTAAGTGGAGGAAAGTACCCTACATTGAAGGTATATCGGAAAAAGTAAAAGGAATACTTCAGGAATATGATGTCCAACCAGCTTTTTTCAATAGGAGAAATCTTAAAAATCTCCTCCTAAATAATAAGATGGAACCTAAATTAGAAACCACAGAGCGCAGTGGGGTATATGAAATTGGCTGTGATGACTGTTCAGGGTTACATATAGGGAAAAGAAAAAGAAAAATAAAAACAAGATTTTTAGAACATATTTCTGGAGCTAAACATGACAGAGCACTATCAGGTTTATCTAAACATCTAAAAAACATGAACCATAGTACGAATACCAATAATATAAAACTATTACAACAACAGAATGGAGGAATTATTTTAGACAAGTATGAACAATTTGAGATAAAAAAAGCGATTTCACTACACAAACACATTCTCAATGATCAATTAGATGAGTACTCGAATAGTCCGTTAATAGATCCGCTAACATACCAAAATAAAAATAATTGTAATCCCAGATCAGCTAGGTAGTAAGTAACCTGATGATGCCTCAGTAGGGCGAAACGCGTCGTTTTTTGTTTTTTAAAAAAAAAAACATGAATAAATTAATAATTTGGAACAATACAAGTGTTTTCTTATTAAAAATTTTGTAAAAAAGTTTTTGTGTTTAAATGGCTTTTAACAATATGTTCCAACAAGTGCCTTAAAAAAAATCACTTAATAATGTTGTGTTGGTTTATTAATTAACCAAAGAGTTCATCCAATCGCCCTTTCAGGAAAACAATTTCACGTTCCAAGGCTATATTTGCTGTTGCGTAGCAATCAAATTTTTATTAGAGAAGGTTAATAGACTTTAGCTCAAAACACCCTCTTGAAAGACTAGACTGGTCGGACTTTGGCCCAGCTTAACTCCCAGAGTTGCTGAATTGCTGGTAACCCCCTTAGTTAGCATTTTAAGTTTACAGAGATCTTTATAAGTCAATTTTTTTTTTGTAACTACCGTCAACCATAATAAAATGAGGAGCGTTGATTTGATGACAAACATAAGCTCTTACTGACCTTGGTAAAAGCAAATAATAGAAAAAGTTAGAGCTGGTCTAAGATAAATAATATTATACTTTAGATGAATGCCCGTATGTAATTTCGTATGGTCACTAAATCTGTGTAAGTTTGATTTGCGAAGTAGGTTTTCGCATATATTTTTAAAATGGTTCGTCGGATATTAAAAATGGTTATAACCAGCTTTTCATAGGATTTCATATTCTGAAGAGATTTTCAGTATAAAAACAGTGAAAAAAAAACAAAACTTCTAGGATTGATGATTTTTACAGTATATACGTAAAAATCCTAATTTTTTAAATGGAAACACCAAGATGGGGTTGGTCGATATAGTCCACTTTTGAAATTATGTTTACTATTGTATTTCTATGAAAACGCCGTGCACAAAATTTCAGCCATCTACGTTGACGCGTTCTCAGGCCGTGTCCAAATATATAGTGTAAAACGAAAATTTTAGTATGGCAACCCTACAAAGGAGTTACCCGCTTGGTCCCATTCCGCACTTAAATTTACTTTTAAAAAAAAAATCCCGTGTGCAAAATTACAGCTCTCATTCTCGAATTATCGTGAGGACAGTTAAACAGACGACGGACGGAGAGATGTTCGGAAGGACAGACGGACGGATGGATAGACGTACAGACGGGTGGACGACAGATAGACATGCAAAAATCAAAGCAAATTTTAATATTAGGCTTGGGTGACCAACCCATTTTGCTCTCCCAGGATTATTTCTGCGAGTTACAAAAGGAATTACAAGCCTAGAGTATCATATGGTTTCATCTAGGGTATAAAAACGAAAATGCGGATGTTTCCCAAAACATGGTTTCAAGTTGTGTTAATTTTTTTCGTTTCAAACTCTACCTTCCAATGCCAATTGCTTATCACGTGAAACTCTAATTATATGGAGAAATACGGCTGGAACGAATTATTATGATCAAAAAGATTTCGCAGAAAGGACGAAAAGTACCATTAGAAAAGTTTAGTATATATTCGAAATGTTACACATAAGACAGTTCAAAATATAATTGTTAAATATAGAGAAAAAAGAAAGAATGCAGAGTAAGCACAGGATAATTAAAACGATTATGCTCTTATGAAATGCTGAATATATTAACGTAATAAAAAATTCCGTATACACTGATGTAGTTTAAGGTAGCCGCATCTGTAAGTTACTAATGTTACAATGTGAATTATGATTTTTTTTTAATTAACATTGATTGCAATAAACTCTATTTGATATAAACTTTATTGAAGAACATGTGTAGATTTTATAAATAAGAAAATTTCTCGTACATGTTATTTTTCATGTTTGGTTTTGATTCATAAGAACGTGCCTTCTCAGACGAAGATGATGAAACTGATATGTGGCATCCATAAGTCACTGATATTTTGGTAATTGTGTCACTTTATTTCCGCTTGTACTGAATACATTTCCCGGCATTCTTTGCAGATAAAGAAACAATTGTTTTGTTAATATTTCATAAATAACATGTCACAATTACATATACCTATACACCTTCCACGAAACATAAAGACAGCAGCGTAGTGCAATTCTTAATAAGAAATGAAAATAAAATGAATAAAGCCGGCAAGAATTCTGAATATCTTCAAAAGTGTGTCACTTCAGCTCAGTTTGCTTCCGTCTGTTAATTAATTACTTTTCACTCTTAAAGTAAAAGCAGCAAAATTTTCGTATTTAATTTCCAGAACACTTCAGTTTCATTATATACAAGTTGACAAGGAGCCAGTCGCAGTTACACCCCATGCTCCAAGTACGAATATATCACCGAAAATAAAGAGCTGCTTATAAAAAGTAAATCGTTGGAGGGCCTCATAAATTTAGACATGTCACCCCCATTGAAATCGATTCAGGAAATACGTGGGGTCTAGAGCCTCGTAAGTACCAACTGTGCCCCAACAATAACACCAAATTACGTTAGAAACATCAAAGACCTCTTCAATTTACACCTATCGCTCGGTTGAACATCCTTCGTTGAAGTAATCATACCATAAAAAAGGGGAAGGCGGGAGGGTTGCAGGTGGCTTCATACAGAAGGTGAAAGATGAGCTCCACTACTATAGTACTCTAGTGGGAGGATGAAATACCTAAAGCTTTAGTTTTCTTAATGACGTATCTGTCAGTATGTCAACTTGTCAGCCCTAAATTTAGAGTGTCATTAGCAGCTTAATCCATGTAAGTTTCGGCTCCCGTTGTTCGTTTGAGGTGAATAAAATGTCCGCAATTTGGACTTCGCGTGACCTCAAATATCTTCAGCAATTTATTTGATGGCCGTTCTTTTTTTTTTAGTATGAAAATCACTGCTGATAAAAAGAATTAGATTTCGAACGGAAATGCCGTTTTTTTTCTGATTTGTTTGGTAGTATTGGGGTAAGTATGCTCCATTTTTTCTCCCACGCAGATTTGAAATGTTCGCGTAATATGAAAAGAAAATTACAGAACATTTCAGAATTAATCCTTGGAAATAAAGTTCATATTAATATATTATGTAAGATTATTATGCTTGCTTTCTTATAAAATGGTGAATATGTTGAAATATTTTTTGTATCTTAAGTAAACCTATGGTAGAGTGGGTATAGCAAAATATGCTTAGAAGGTGACGAAAAGCGACTTCTCACTAAATCGATATTGATATGTTATTTGGGACAAGGCTCGACCGTAATTTGCATATCGAAGAAAAATCATTCAAAAATGTTGTAGACAGAGATCAAAGACTGGTCCAGCAGCAGTGATTCTTCTTTGAAGTGTGGCAAGAGTTTACGAATTTACAATAGATAATTTGGGCGACAATAATAATAGCTACAACACCTCTTCTCCGGAGATCTGACCTGAACAACGAATTAATTAATCAATCATTATAAAAACTGAAATGTGTTAATTTTATATCATGATGAAAGACTTGCAGACTTGTAAGATTGATGTTATCTGCTGTGTTTTCTTTTCATGGAAGATGATGCAGTATTGCACTTGCTTATAAAGACGATCATAAAAGAAGATCTTAAATGATGACTGTATAGCTGGATGCATGTTTTTAAACTGGAAGGAATTATTTTTGCACTCTTTAGTTTCTGTTGTTCTATAGTCTAAGCCCTGTAACAGTAATAATTTTTCTGTCCTGTACAAGAATAAAGTTTGAAAGTTGCATACTGTATTTGATTAAAATACATTAATATAAATGCCGAGTACCATTGCAAAAGTAGTAGAAGCAGCTGCAAGTCCCATTCAAGAACAATCCATGATCCGCTTGTACTCCTAGTTGGAATAGAAAAAATATGTAGCAGTTTATCTTCTTTCTTCTGGTTGGGAGACAGTTTTATGGTTTATAAGAGCGTCTTGTTGGGACCTATGATGATTGCACATGGGTCTGGAGGGTGAACAAGGGGCCTTGTCGTGGCCCCCCGGGAGTCAACCTCTCTTCAATCCATCCATCCAATGTTACACTAGTAGTAAAAATCGTTCTCCAAGTGGTATGTCTAATTACTGATCAAGTAGCGCCCTCAGCCGAATGGCCGAAGCTTTTGAGAAACTCATCTACGCTCAGAATCAGTTGCAGATTCAGAAGTTTTTGGCTGTTATTGATCTCATAACAAAAGATCAACCATAGGCGTTCGGATATGGGTGCCGCGTAGGTGGTCTTGGTATGTTAGTCTAGTTAGATTTTTTCCAGATTTAACAGTAAGTATTACATATATGTATACCCGAAAATATTCCGTAAGCTATACGAAAATCATTGATTTTCCCCTTCCGCAGTCACATTAATACATAGACTTCTATCTGAGACTGTGGGTGGCAAGTGCATGTAAACGGAATCTTGCAAAGTGGTATTCGATTAGAAAGGATGAACTGTTTCGTTTTTGCCATATTTTTAAGGATAGTTTTAAGGAGTATTGATTTTTAATCCCGCTTCAGTTGATTTCTTTGAAATTAAAAAAAACCGAGTAAGTAAGTTTCACGACCGATCTTACTTTATCCATGTAATTCATAGATGTGTAGTATAGAATATTTTCTTTTCTATTCTTCTAATATTTCGAAATTTTCTTATTCTTAGTCTTTATACTTACTTTAACCAATGATTTATTTTTCTATATTTTCTTTGATTGATGCAGACAGGTATTAGGAATTTCATAATTAGTTGTTTTTCTCATTATTTATTTTTTCTTATTATTTATTGAAAATAAAAGTACAAGTTTAGTATTCTTCAAAGCAGCACCCTTGGGTGTCAATACACCTTTTCCAGCGATTGTGCTAGCTCTTTCACGGCATCTACCGTCTCATAACGCTGAGCCTTTAAGCTTCTCTTTATTCGAAGATAGAAAAAGAAGCCCGTTGGTACTGGATCGGGACTGTATGGTGGCTGGGGCTGCGTGGCCACAAACTTGGCCAGAAGCTCGGTAACAATGAAGGGGGTATTAGACGGTGCGCTGTCATGATGGAGTCGTCAATTTCGCCTGATCTTCTTCCTGAAGCGAAGAATTATTGTAAATTTTTGTAGTATAAACTCATAATCTCTTTGAGATCTAATCATTCAAAAGTAAACCATAATCTTTCAAACTTAAATGTTGGTGGAATTTTCGATCATTAACAAATGTGAGGGGCTATTGTAAGCAGCTGCAAGGCAACACAACAGGAATTCTAAGAAGAAAATAAGAATGACCCATTTGCATTAATTACGGTTAAGTTTTATCTAAGTGTAAGGATACGGATTGTTTTTATGATGGTAGATTAAGAAAACCAGAGATTGATTCGGCTGTAATAGTTTGTTAGTGATAGGTTGCATTTTTATAAATATTATCAAAGTGAGAATAAAAGAAGAATTATTGACTTTTTCGAGTTTTTCGTTTTATACTATTGTTTTTTTTCTCAATCGTATCGGCATATTCACCAGCTCCTTTACATGGTAGCAAGACTTTGTTTACTCAAAAATTATCGATTATCTTCCATTCTATTATGATTATTACTTTGGATAATGCATTTCCATTCCATTTTGATTTCAACAACAGAAAAAACTCATACTTCCAAACAAACTAAATTTCCCGATTTCCTTTCGAAGTCGTAACATAATATCGAAAAAATCGTCCGATTTCGGCCCGAGTTCATTTCGAAAAATGTATGCAGCAGCTGACACGATTTCGTAAGGGAAATTAGTTACGACTTCGGTAAGAAAGGTCTGGATAATTTCTAGTGGCGTGGTGGGAGCTCATTTCTGGGACCCGTTGTCACATTGAAAACGAAATAGCTGAAACGAAAAACTCGTTTTGCTACCCTGCAACAACGAATACTTTCCATTAATTTTTGTCGTTTCATATATTTTAATATTTTCGATCTTTTAATATAAGTTTAATTGGAAATATTCAGTGTTTCAAAGTAGCAAAATGAGTTCTTCGGCTCAGCGTTTACGGTTTCTTCTATCAATGTGACAACGGCACCCAGAAATGAGCTCCCACCTGTAAAAATCAAAGTAAAAATCATGATACATTTTATAAAAATACCTATACTTCAAAAGTAAAGGACTTACGTTTTTTTTGTTTTACTTATATTCCACTATTAGTATTTATTTTTATTTATTTAACTTTTTAAAAAATTTGTCACCACACTGAACCGTATTACAAGAAATTACAATTCGTAATTCTGTGCGGTTCAATTCCGTAAAATTTTGAACGTGTTTAAATACAATGTAAAATTATACGAAATGTTGATTCACGAATTCGTAACGAAAGTTCGTAAGAAATTGTTACGAATATTCGCACTTACGATATCATCAATAATTCGTAAAGAACCATCGGAAGCGAAGTTTTGTTGCATTGTTCAGTTTTTCGGAAAGTTGTGTTTCTGTACGTTTTATTCCTTTGTCTAAAAGGAAAACAAAGTTTTCGGTTATTTTAATTCCTTGGTACACTTTTGTGCATGGACTCTCTCTCTCTTTCTAGTACTTTCGTACTCATACTCTCGACTTGTACTCGACTCATCCGTATCTTCTTGAAGTTATCAAAGCTGTGGCTTATTTCACAAAATTACAAATTACAACTACAAAATTTGTACTTGTAAGGTACCTGCGGCAAATAAAGCCCGGAGGGTAATAAGGCCCACATTTAAAAATTCCTACTAAAATGAATCGCAGCAACCTCATATTTAATGCGCACATGCCTTTAGTCAACACAAAGCCCGTCGAGGGAGCGTTCGGCAGCTCGCGTCGCCGTGGGCCTTATTACCCTACCTAACCTAAATTTTCAACGAAACTAATGTTCCTATATAGGATTATAAATGTGACATTATTTTTGTTCGAAAGAATGAAGACTGTGTGGATTTACTCTGTTGCACTTTAAGAAATTTATAACTAAAGGTCCATTTTTATTTTTATTCGATATTATTAAAAATATCATAATAATGTTCTTTTTTTTAGTATTAACAAGTTTAAAGGGAATCATTCTGCTGATTAGATTTCGAAAAATTGTTGCTTTATACTGTGGTAGTTTAATAAGGCCCTTGGAAAACGTTTTATAAAACTGAATTATTTTTTCAAATACGCACTTCTGTTATAGTTTTTCTATTTTTGTTGTTGTATAAATAACTTCACAGAAAACTTAGTTTTGTAGGTCTATATCACCAAATACTTGACTTATTGTATTTTCAAATAAGGTGGGCCTTATTTGCCACAGGTACCTTAGATCACAATTACAAATTTGTAATATGAATTTCTATTTCACAAAGTACAAATAACTATTTTACAAGTTTGTGACAATTTTGTAGAAGAGCGGTTTCACAAGATTTGTAACTGAGTTGTAAACTACAAATTTCACAAATTTGTGAATATCAAAACAAAATCAGCAATTGTAAAATAAAATGAACAAACTAAATAAAAGGGTGCTTGCTTCTCTAATAAGATATAAAAAGAACATCTTTTCAAAAATTTTCCAACGTCTTATATATTATTAATATATGAAGCAAAAATGCGGGAGTGAAAAATATTTTGATTCCCTTGAACTCTCAGGAATTTCTTAAAGAGAAATATTAACTTCGTGATGTTGTGTTGTAAATATGAAGAAGAATTCCCATCAATGCAATCTTCCAAGTTTTCTTCCCCTTCTGTGGTAGAAAAGAATTCAAAATTAGAGTCTGTTGCTTGACTCGAAATATTAGTTAAAGCAATACAGCATTTAATTACATTTATTGCTTGTCGAGGTTGCAAACGTAAATGTTTTAGGCATGGAAATTTTTCTTTTTAAATTCCAATAGGGTTTTCTATTACTCTCCTCGTTGACCTATGTGCTTGATTATAACGATCACCTTCTGGAGTTGAGCTCCTTAAAATTGGTGTAATTAACCATTCTTTTAATGGATATACGGGTATCTTCAAATAGTACGGAATGAGGAAAAGGGCGAAACCCATCTTCAAATTTAGAAAAAAATGGACTTCTTCGCAATACCCTTGCCTCATTCACTCTTCCTGACCATTTCAGATATGCGTTGTAGAAGGAATATTTGCTACCGCATACTAGCATACAACAAATGCTTTGTTTCCCATGCCTATCTAAGTATGCAGATTCAAACTCATTTGATGTTAATTAACGTTTAGCAACAAAATTCTGTAGGTAGGTACTTGTACCAATAATCATACCAGCAATAGTGAAGAGCTTTTCACATACACTAGTATGTTCCCTAGGCCAACATACAATGCTATTTAACACTAAGTCCACAATTGCTTTACAGACGCGGTGAATGCATCTGCATACAGTGCTTTTAGATATACCGTGCATATCTGCAATTCCATGGTACTGCCCCACATTGCCCAGCCAATGTAATGCTGTGAGAAACAGCTGGGTAGGAGTTAATGAAAAGATCGGGGCGCAATTTGTGGTCCAATAATTAAAATTATTTCCCAGGTCATACGAGACCGTTCGTTAAATTCAAAAGTATCGGATAAGTTGTAATTAACGTGAGGTCGATATATATTTCGGCGAGCATCAAAGAAAAATCGTCACTTCCGCTACTATCACTGCTACAATGTCTTCGATGCATCAAGGACATTTTCTTATTGAAATTAATGTTACCAAATTAAGTAAAACAAAATTGTAGAAAATTATACAGCTCCTTTCACTTATGAAATATTCTCCTGTACTGCACATATTTTGTAACTGCAATCTATTCAGTGAAACAGAAATCTACATTTACGCTCTATTTCTACAAATTTGTAGCTTGTAAATTCAAATTTAAATAACATTTGGTGAAACAAAAAATGAGAAATTCCTACATATTTCCCCTTGTAGAATACAACTATAATTTTGTAGTACAATTTTTAAGTTCGTGTAATAGGCCACTGGTACTACTTTTTATTCTCACTTGGTCGAGGACATTGAGAGATTTTTAAAGATAGTATGCAGTACTGAATTTACTTACACACCTTAACATTAACATAAAAAAAACATTATAATTGCTCCAAAACCAATTTTAACGATACCTAGATACGTAGATATGTAGATACGTATATGCTCCGTTTTTGAAAGAGTCCTCCATAATCATTTAAATTCGTTTTCGCATTTCCTTTTAGAACTGTTCATGATACGGTTAAAGTTTAATAACCAATTTCATATGATTTATTATTCTTTGTACTTTGTACTGTTCAGTAGATTGAAAATGCCCAGAAGCTGACCATATTCCCAGTTATACGTAAACAAAAAAAAAGAAAGTTTTGTAGCGCAACCCTACAAAGATGTTACCTTTATAGTTTATTTTCGAATTTTAGTTTTTATAGTAGGTATATCGTACAGTTCTATACATCAATGCATTTTTTGTTTATGGCATGGCAACCTTACGAAGAGTTGTCTGCTTTCGACATTTTTTCTACAATTCTTGTTAGAAAATGTCTAGAATCTAGGTTTACACAATCTCGTGACATACTTGCAATCAGGTATGCACTCTTATCATACTTGCGTGACTATTCATTAAGGGAACAACGAAAATTTTAACGAATTTAGCTGAACATCAGCTTAGTTTTTCGCTTTACTTGAATTTTTAAAAGCCATTGATAGTATCAGGTACGATAAAGTCTTGTAAAAGCTATCGCGAATTTCAAGTTCTCTCTTCAAATAGCTTTAAATCATTTATTCATTTAAAGTATCTAAGATGTTACTACCATTTGATGATACAAAAGATAACAAAAGACCTAAAGCTACAATTTACAATGACAAAATAGGGCAAGCAATTTATATTTAAACAAAAAGCAACGAAACTGATGTTAAAACTAGCAAAAACCAAAAACTGGAAAATTGAAAATATTTAGATTAGGTTGGGTAAGAGGGCTCCCCTAGAACAAATTAGCCTGCTTCACTTAGACCTCCAGTTGCTCTATTATACCTCTTGACCTCATGGGATAACATTTTGAAACCACCCTAGATCCATCCTGCTTTCTTTAGGATTCCCAGGATGCATCTTAACTCTTTAGTTTGAAGCTCCTTCAGCCAACCTTTAGCCAACCTACCTCATTCATCAGAGCGGGACTCTCTCAAAGTTCGTGTTGGACGAATTCGAATTCCTGCGAAGCTATTGATTTCAAAGCTCTTTTTGGACAACTCCTCAGCCATTCCGTTGCCTTGAATATCTCCATGAGCAAGTATCCAGTATAGGGTCATCTTGTGCCGTGTATTCTATTCTTCAAGCCTGGTTTTGCAAAACTGGAACAATTTTGATTTTACCAGCTCAGCATCCAGCACCTGAGTGGCTCCCTGGCTGTCAGTTTATATGCATACAAATGTGCTGTACGGGATTTCGGCACAAAGATACGAAGTGTGCCGCCTAATAAATCGCTGCAAACTCTGCCTGAAAAAGTGAAAATTACTAGTACTACTTCTTGCAGGGAAGAGATAGAGTAGATAAAACCGGAAAACGTAGGTAATGGAAAAGAAGATATAAACATTTTACAAAGTTATAAAATTAGAATAGAAAATAGAGTGTGTGTGCGCAATGTAAAACCGCATACCTCTCATCCGGTCATATATCTGAGTTTAAAAAGCTAAGGTCGGAAAATATAGATGACCTTATGAAGGAAGAGATAAATTATCAAAGTCAGGTAAGCATCTTAAGACATACCCAGTAGAGAATGACAGCGAAGGAAAATGTGATCAGATCCATTCAATCCATGGATAAAACGGATGCAGTCGTTGAGAGCGACATTAAGCTTTCTCCTAAATACCGAATCTAGGTGAGGAAAGACAATCCCTCCACTTTTGAAATAGGGCAAAAGAAGTTTCATTACTAGCCTACACTCTAAAATATGTGCATAATTGTTGCCACGAAGCTTAGATATTTTTCCTTACTATTTTTCACTACATTTTAGGGAAAAATACCTAAGCTTTGTGGCAACAATTGTGAAAATTTTTTACAGTGTAGAACGAAGAACCGAACGAGGTAATCTTCGCAGATTAAGCTTTTATGTTGTGACAGCGAGTCATAGTTAGAAGTGTTGAACATAATTCTTCCGTTTCGAACACTAGTGACGTAAGATGTGCCGGTTGGAAACTGCGAAAATTCCAGCCTCTACCGATTTGCAATCATTTAATTTTACTTATTGGGATTAAAAAAAAAATCATGCCTCTTCGACCTTTCAGAGATTCTCTTCAAGCCTGTGGTATTCTCTGGACACAATCCTCTATAAGACTAAGTAGCATATCCAAATAAAATACTTATTTAAGATGAACCTCTGAGGTACGTCAGACTTGAGAGGCAAGCTTCTGGAAAGTAAATCATAGACTTTGACTTGCTGAAATCATCCAATACGAAAGCTTCTGATTAGTGCAGCCGAGGATGAAGAAAATTTTAATTTATATATTAGGACTATAATGAGCTTAGAATGCTTGAGATTGTCGAGGGCTATAAAAAATCCGGGAGTGTCAGGACTATCAGGTGGCTCTTATCAAGGACTTTGTGAATGCCTGACGCTACTCTACAATAAAACAGCTTTACAGCAGTGCCCAGCTCTGAATCCTGACTGCCAAGGTGTGAGCATTTGATTCGATTACAGGTAAAGTCAGATCTACACATTCATGAGCCTGTCGGACCATTAGACGATGCGACCTTAGTAAGCGGCAGCACAATCGCAGCTATAAGTTTGAAGCTGCATGTTGAAGAATTACTATTATTATTTTTTTTCGTTTATCTCCAGCTACATATTAGCAAGCACTAAGTATTTTTAAAAGTCGCCTTTTTACATATAATGGATCCTAAAGAGAATATCTGCACGAAAAAATCCTATATATAAGCTGACGATACAAAGCTTTATTTAAACGGAGCTATAGGTCTTATCGAGAATCTCCCGAGTCAATTTAAATCCGACGCGATTTGTTGTAAGCCTATCTACCGTTTATAACACAGTGGAATCTACAAGTAGAATAGAAATAAAAGCAGTAAGCAAAACTGAGTTTATTGTTATCAACCAACCAACGTAAAGCAAAACATCATTGGAAATTCAAGAAAAGAAACGTAGAAGCAATAGACCCCTGAGGCAGACCGTTGTTAATATGATAAGATTTGTAAGTAACTCATATCAGCGCATTCAAGAATTTTCCAAGCTAGAAAAGGAGGGAGAGAAGCCAATTGCTTTGAGTTTGGCTAAAAGAGTAAGCTTTCAGATTGTGTTAACCCTTTATAAGGTCATATATTGCACACCATACGTTGGACGAAATCCTCAAAAGTACTTTGGCGATACAGTTTGTCGTTAGCAATTATTTTTCTTGAATATGGAGCGGAACGGGACGTTAAAAAACCAAAGTATGGCGACCAAATACAAACAGATCTTTGAAATCATCTGTCGAAATCGTGTCGATTTGTATTGTGCTAAATAAATCTACAAAAATCTTTGAAAAAAATTAGTTTAAAGGTAATATTTGAATTACAAATTGTTACATATATTCTAAATTTGATATAAGAAAATATATTTCTGCGGATACGAATATTTGTGAATAAGTTATGACGCTCATATATTGCCCAGAGCCCGTCTGAGTCTACCGTTTTTGTTTTTTGTCTCACAGAGAAAAGTGATTTCATTAGACAAAATTGACGAAACTTTAGAAAGTTGTTTTGGGTTATCGGATGGCGAGGAATCCGAAGATGGTCACGAAAGCTATGAAAGGGAAAGTGATGCCATTTTTTTGCAAACAAATCCATCAGACCTTCAGGATATTTTAGCTTCTCCGTTATCTTCAAGTAACCGGGATGCCGCCAATTTAGAACCGGAGGATTCCGTAAACAAAATTTCTATAGCACGAGATCATTGTGAATCGGAAACAGCTGATGATTCAATCATTAATGTGCCGATAAACCACAGTCCTGTGTCGTTATTCCATCTGATTCTGAAGATGACGATTGGAAGAAAGTACTTTTCCCTCATGATGTCCCAAGTAAAAAGTTTGATGATATTCCTGTAAAGTCTCACCAGTACATCCAAAATAGAAACGGTCGTCATATTTATTTTGGTTTTTTTTCCACTGAGGAAGCTTTACTTCTAATTGCAGAGCAGACAAATCTATATGCTGCCCAAAATCAGAGCTCGACAATACTTAAGTAAAAAAAAACTTAAGTACTACTTAAAGTGCATTTTCGTTACTTGAGACTTATTACTCAATACTGTTGAAATGGTCTACTTAGTACTTGAACATAGTACTTAGTACTTGAATATAGTACTTGCTTATATTTACTTGTACTTAAGACTTAGTTTTGTACTTAAGTACCAACATTTTTACTTAAGTATTTCTGAGTCTATTTAGTACCTACAAATATATAACAAACAAGACTGGGCAAATAGAACAAAAACCAGTAACGTTTCTCTCGAATATAAAATCGACGATTGGCTCGACCTGATGTAGAGAAGGCCGTAATTTCGTCTTAGAAATTTACTGGCAGTTACTAGAATTTTTATTCATTATTGGTGACGGCAATGGGTGCTTGGGCGAACCTCTAATTGCTTTGATGAGTGTACCAATGAGAGGTGAAAGCAGAGTAGAGCAACGCCAAAAACTATAAAAAACTATAAATAGTAGTCACTGGTTACTATACATATTATAGTTTTCAAAAGGTATTTATTTATATCTATTAACTGAACTCTATAAACTTCATTATATTACTGCCAACGTACAAAGATTCTAAAAAAGTATTTTAAAGCGTACTTTAAAAAGTGCTCAGTACTTTTTATAGACACTGCAAAAAATTATATACGGTTCTCTATATTCACTGCAAGAAATTTCCGTAAAGGAAGTCTAGTGTTCCCTTAAAAATTGCCAATGTACCTTTCGGCTACCTAAAGTTAATCAAATAGTACATAGAAAAACATATTCTGTGTAAATTTCTTTTCAAATAGTGTATAGGACGCTTTAGAAAAGGAATTTTCAGATGAAAAGTATGTACTTTTACCTAAGCTGTCTTATTTACATTTTATTATTTTGTGACCAAAAAGTTATGAAATCTTACAACTAAATCGAATGGAAATATACTCTCATTTGGTAAATTTGGAAATTTCATAATATTATGGAAAAACGAAGCCCTTCACTTTAGTAAAAATACCCCAAATACAAGGCATACAATATCTTGTTATAACCCGATGAAATATGCATGTATGCACTATGTACAGTTTTATTCTGACCTTTGTATGATTAAGACGTGCACGAATTAATAATTTTAAAATTTTTTGAAGTTAATTTTTGTTTCGAAAATAATAATGTGTTTTTTTAGATTTAGTAGGTACATCCTAGTTTGTGAAACATTATGTCTGTTATGTTATTTTGTTTTTTCTTTGAAATAAATTTATTTAACGATTTTTGTTTTGTACACTCATTTTTTTCCTTTCCTTAATAAAAAAAAATATTTATTTTAGGAAAACTTAATTTGGCGGAAAAGTACCACTATTGAAGGTATTTATGTCTAGATTAAAGAGATATTTCTAGACACCAATTGTGCAAAATATCATGTATTATGTCTACAATTCATTATACTTTATGTTTATTTCCATCTAAAATAAATTATTATTTACATTTGTTTAATAGTTCATCAAACATTATGCATTGAATGTTCCCTTGCTCCTTTGGAAAGAATTCCTACATTCGGCAGAAAAATTAGTCAATACGCATCTATATATGCCCCTTTATCAAAGGTACTTCAAACACTTGTTTACCATTAATTTATTCAAAACTCCCTGTAGATAGGTGAAACTTACCTGTCTCCAAAGCCCAAAGTGTACTTCTCCGTCAAGTTACCGAAATATGCCTAAACTTTGTGGCACAAATTGTTGCCACCGAATTTAAAGAAATATTTCTTATAGTGTATATACGGTACTTGTATTTACGCTGAAGTACTCAGACCTTCTATACTTGTTCTTGTACTTTAGTACTTTTTCTTTGGTACTTGCCCAGCTCTGCCCAAAATAAACAAAAAAACTGGGTATATGATTTAAATGAGGAAGTACGAGCATATTTAGGAATGTTGGTTTTGATGGGGGTGCACTCTCTACCCAATATTGACTTGTATTGGTCAACAGATCCATTTTTTTTTTGAGTGAGAGAAATAACAGACGTAATGACTATAAAAAATTTAAAATGATAATGAAAAATTTACATCTAAACCACAACACGAAAATACCTAAAAGGGGAGAGCCTGAATATGATAAATTCTATAAGAGTCGACCACTAATAACCTCAATGAATACTGCTTTTCAAAAGGTAGCTAGGAATACCACATCTCAAAGCATTGATGAATAGCCTTTGCAAAGTACTTATCGAAGAAAAGCTAGAAAACGCACATGTTACATTTGATAATTTCTTTTCTTCAACCGAACTAATGCAGAGCTTCTATAAGAATAATATATATCCTTTAGATCCAATATAACTAACTTACCTAGGACACTAAAAAAGCTGATGGCCAAGAAAGGTAAACCTAAACTTTGTAAGAGAACCGAAATGTGGCTTGCTTTACATGGATGGAAACGAAATTAGTCAACATTCTTACTACTGCCTTTCATCCTCAGGACAAAGTAGCATGCACGAGAACGCAGAAAGATGGGATGAAGCAAGATGTGCCTTGTCGTCTGCGTGTTGCGGATTATACCAAACGGATGGGGGGTATCGATCGCTTTGGTCAAAAGTGAGGCACTTATCATGTAGCTAGGAGGAGCAGGAGCTGGTGGATGAGACTTTTTTATTTTATGGTGGATGCAGCATTTACGAATGCTTACATTTTGTATTCTCAAAAAGTGCGTTACCCAATGTCTACTTTACAGTTTCGTACACTTCTCGGAAGATACTTGATTAGCACTTTTACAAGCAGGAAGAAGAGGGTATCGAATTTGTCATCTTTTGTATGCAAAAGACCAAAAATTGATAGCCGACAGAAGGCAAAGTTTGTTTGGTCTTCCAGATTATCTGCGGCTTTCAGATGTCGGATCCCACATCCCTGGTCCACTAGACACTTACAGACTATGCAGGGCTTGCACCAGTGAAGGTCGCAGTAAAAAGTCGAAGATACAATGCAATCGATGCGAGGTAGCCCTATGTATTGTTCCATGTTTTGACGACTTCCACAAGCAGTAGTACGGCTCTGTCCAAATAATGGACACCATGTTTTGTTATGTATATATATATTTTTTCCACAATTTTAATAAAGTGCTCAAATATGACGTATACTACTAATTTTCATTTCTATACCTTCAGCCGTTTCTTCTGCCTTATAAAATTTAAAAGACATATATGATAAATGTGCAAGACGTTTGGATTATTGATCAAATTGAAAAGCACTCATAATCAATTCGTCAGTCATAACATAGTTATTTAGATAGGGGAAATGTATTCTAAATAATCATGTTATGACTGACGGATTGATTATGAGTGCCTTTCAATTTGATCAATAATCCAAATATCTGGCACATTTATATTTTATGTCTTTTAATAAAAATAATCTGACAGCTTACTCGTTTAGCCAAACTTAAAGCAACTGGCTTCTCTCCCTCCTTTTCTACCTTGGAAAATTTCCGCCTTCAAAAGATTATGGCGCGGAAGTTATTCATAATTAATTTGAAACCATTAAAAACACATACATACATACATAATTCTTTTTCCGGTCTTTTAAATGTCAACGTTTTCTGTTTAAATGAGAAAATCCATCACTTTGTCAAATTTTTGTTTCGATTTGTTCCCTATTTTTTCTGATCTTATTAAATATCGTAGCTTTTTGCTTTATTTATTTTGAGCAGCTAGTTGTACCAAAGTTCATACAAAAATTTTGTATGCATATGATCTGGTACCAACAAATCTGTTATTTTATACATACATATATTACGTTTAGCATATGCGTACAGTCGAAGTGAGTTCGGCCCAAACTTTTTATTCTACCCAATTAATTACTCCAAAACATTCGATTAGTCTGAGGGCGGTTTAGTTGCGTATGTATGTAACATCTTCCTATAGGTGGTATACTAAGTCCTTTGGCTTAAAGTTTATTGTTTCTTTTTAATATTTTGACTCAATGAAATCTGGACTAAATTTTGTTCACCAATTAAGGCCAGCTTATGGATGTGCTGTGTTGTGCTTTGCTATGCACTTGTAGAATGCATAAATAACCGGTATTAATTGCATATTCAGTAGTAAGCCAGAAGTAGAAATTAACAGGAAATCAAATTCTATGAATAGAACACTTTCACTAGAATTAGTTCTTTTTGCTCCATTTTGCAAGGCGTGAAAAATACGGAAAATTGGGTAAACCATCAGGCGGCTCTACAGATGTGCGACATGCGTTGGTTTTTGTTAATGAGACATTTCTTGCGCGAACTTTGTTTTGGCAGTGACTGGCGGGTACATTAACCGCAGCGTGATTGACGCTCGTAAATAGCGGACAAATAATACAAATTTTGGGCCAATTTCTGGTGCTTTGATATCTTTCTCAGCGTATTAGACCGATTGTCATTCGCCGTAAAAATACGTTTTAAATTTGATTTTTGTAACTAGGTGAACTAAAAATAATGTGAAAATTCTTAAATAAATTTCCTTCGAATCTAGGTCACAGACGCTACATTACTAGAGCCCTCGGTAAGGTTGATTATTGTAGGAATTTTCGAGCAACAGCCATTTCTGGAATGCAGAAATCATATACATACATATCTAACTACGCTAATTCACAAAGTAAAATACCTACCTATATAAGTGTTATTGTAAGTCAATTTCCGCCTTTTAAAGATTCGGACATTGAACTATGGTTAATGTTTTCTACCAAAACGTCAACCTCAGTACAAAAGGAATTAAGCGAGGGAATGCATTTATGACAGCTTTTTCGTATTTCTGCTATGAGTGGCTATGTCTGTGGAATATTGATGTCTGGGATTGCCAGATAAAGTGCACCTGGCATAATGCCATTGATTCAAGCATTCAGGCATGGTGATGTAAGATGAAAACATGTGTAAACGAACTGATGAGCAGTTTACTAATCTCATTTGGAATCAGATAGCTCAAACATTTTATGTTCAATGGCCATATTGAACAAATCCATTAGGACGAGTGTAATGTCCTCAGAGAATATGGGATCTTAGAAAATTGCACTATTGTTGGTATGATTAATTTCAAACACAGTGGCATTGATGATTTCCGTGCTGTTCGTTTTGTTATAAAACTTCTGGCTTTGGATTTTAAATTAAGATGAAAAATTTTGTTTCATTGTTCTAATTAATACACAATAAGCTTGCAATGTGGAGTGGATGAAAGTTAAATATGAAATTTAATTATAAGACTTTTAGGATGTTTTGAATTTAGTGAACAAATTTTTGCTGAGATGTCGTCTATGTTTATCGATCTAAAATATTTTGAAGGAAGGAGGACATTTTCACTATGTTTATGCACAATTAATGTTTTTGAAGTCATGTTTTGAAAGATTCTAACTGAATATATTTCACTTATTGCAATCAAAAGGAATGGTTGTTTTATTTGAGCTCCTGAAGTTTCAAATTAAGTTCGAGGATGGATAAGCACGGAGACTCTATCACCTGTAAGAATTATCTGCAAATACCTATATTTTCGATTTTTGAGTAAACGAATCATCTTATTGTTAAGTGTAATAGAAATGGACAGGGGACATTTATTGGAAATGGATACTTAGCCAGGAGTGAGCCTTTTCTCAGACAGTAAAGTGAACGTAGTAAACAGACGAAAATGTGCTAAATGGATTGCGATTATTTAAAGTATATTAATAGCGATAATTAAAGTAGACTTGATTGGTAATTGTTTGAGAGTTTTATAAAAGTAATTAAGAGAACTTGTGAATTCTATTTGATATATTGTGTTTTGAATAATGAACCGAAAACTACTCTTGTAACAACTGGTGTAAGAAGTGAACTAAATTCGTGAAATGAAGTGGTGGAATTTGACTTCAAACAAAGTGTGATTAATTTTGTGAAATTAATTGAAATTTTGTGCCTTATGTTAAAGTTCTCGAAGATAATCTATATAGTCAGCCGTGATTGAATTACTAAAACAATGGGACGCAAGCTGGAGGAGCTTCGAATAAAGGATTTGAAAGTGAAGTTAGGGAAGCGGTTATTACGAACGACCGGTGTAAGGTGTGCTCCAGTCGCGCGACTTAGACAAGCTTTGATAGCGAAAGGAAAAAATCCTGAGACAATTGTTTTGGAAGACACTTCACAAGGCCCTTAAGCTGAGAACAGCTTTCGGGAACTTAAATGATCCAAATGGAGCTTTCATTAGCTCTGTAGATAAAGAATGCTAATGAAAAAGAAAAGAATTCTCTGCAAGCTAGCTTAGAAGAGCAAAAGAATTTCCTTAAATCCCATTTATATGAGCGGAAGGAATCTATGAAAATCCGTTTGGACGAACAAAAAATTTAAGAATGCTAATGAGCAACAAAAGCATACCCTGCAAGTATGTTTGGATTATTGTGTTTTGAATAAAGAACCGAAAGTTGCGCTCGTAAGACTACGTATTTATACATGTACTCTTGGAAGAGAATTCAAAGCACGTGGTGCAATGTACGATTTTCAACCCGTAAGGAAATAATTCATTAATTGAAAAATAAATAAAATAAATTAGTTTCTGAATTCCAATTTTTTAGTCGACTTTTCAAATCGAAAAATCGATGGACCACCTACTTTCTATGCAGCTCGAAATTAATCTACTACTCAAACAGTTTCAGGAAAAAGATTCAATGAAACTTTAAAAAAATAGCAGTTTTCATTGAATTTAGGTTTTTTAGGCTTTACACTAAATGCATAGCACAATAGGTCGCTTTGGCCACCGTGCTTGGGATATCACGTTCACCTGCCTTAAAAAAAACATCTTAAACGTAAAAACGACGAAATAAGTAAAAGCGCTAAAATTGGTCTAATATCAATTCTTCTGATACCCTATATGAATGTTCGTTTGTAGTTTCGTTTGGTCACCCATCTGTGCAAGATTAATTTTTGAAGTGCTTGTTCGCATATATCTCTACAACGGTTCGTCGGACAGCAAAAATGATTACAACAAATTTCATAGGATTTCATATTCTGAAGAACTTTTCGGTACAACGAAAACGTCTAGACCGTTTTCACAGTATATGTAAGAAACTAAAATTTTTATATGGTAACACCAAGAAGGGGTTACCCGATTTAGTCCATTTTTGAAACGTTATTTACTATTTATATGAAGCACCATGTACCAAATTTCAGCTCTCTACTACATACATCGACGCGATCTCAGGCAGTGCCCACATACATATATAGTGAAAAAAAAATAAAATTGTATAGCAACCCTATGAAGGAGTTGCCCGATTCGGCCAATTTTCGAACTTAAATTCCTTTTTTTTTATTTTTAATGCTTGTGTGTATAATTTCAGCCGCCTAAATGAACGTATTCTCGAGTTATCATGTGGACAGACGGACGGACGCACATGCAAATGTCGAAATAACTGTAAATTTTATGCATGAACGTCCAATCCATTTTGCTCCACTATCATTATTTCTATGTACATATTACAAACAGAATGACAAACTTAGTATACTATATAGACTTCATATAGGGTATAATAAACGTTGATTTTTAGAAAGAAATTCTTATTTATTAAAGGAAATAGTTCCCAACATAACTTCTGATTTCAAATAAAATAATCAAAGATATATTTTTATACCCTAGGCCTAGATGAAATCATAGGGTATACTAAGCTTATCATTCCGTTTGTAACACCTAGAAATAATGATGGTAGAGCAAAATGGATTGGAAACCCATGCATAATATTAAAAAGTATTTAGATTTTTGGATGTCCGTCCGTCCGTTTCGAGAGCTGAAATTTTGTACCCAGTAATATTATAAAAATTGTTAATATAATTTCAAAAATGGGATAAATCGGTTAACCTCATCTTGGTTTTGTCATATACAAATTTAGGTTTTTCACGTATGCTGTGAAAATGATCAGTCCTGGACGTTTTTATTATAGTGTAAAGTTTTTCAGAATATCAAATCCTATGAAATTGGTTATAATCATAACCAACTGTCCGACGAACCGATATATACAGAAAAGCCACTTCAATGATCAAACTTAAACTGATTAGTGACCATACGAGATTATATACGGGTATTCATCTAGGGCAGGGCTTCTTAAACTTTTTTCATTCACGACCCCATTTATGATTATGATTTTCATTCTCAACCCCATTTATGATTGTGATTTTTTTCGTAACCCAAAAATTTTCTTGATATTTGAAAAAGGTTTGTTAATAGCTTTGAAAGATATTCAGAATAGAAATGAATACATATTTCAACAGGATAATGTACCATATCATACGACACGGAAGACTAAAATCTGGTTTCGAGAACACAACAATTTTCAACAACTGACCTGCTCAAAGTCTGGATTTGTGTTCTATCGAAAATATCTGGTACCACATCAATAGAAAAATTCACAAAACTAATGTTCGCAACATTCACGAACCTTGAAGAGCAGTTGAAAAGATTTGGAACGAAAGTAGAAAATCTAATATCGTCTATTCCAAGAAGAATGGAGGACACAATAAAAAATAAAAGAGTGAATATAAAAACTAAGATAATATATGTGCTTGTTTTAATTCGAAGTTTTACGTGACCGGTTTCTTTATATTAAAACTTCGTGCCATTTTTTACCATAATCAAAAGATTTTTGAAATATTTTCCTCTGCTCACTGTTTTTTTATCAGTAGTGTACATAGGAAAAACTATAGTTTCAGAATTTGTTTGACCCCTTTTGGGGTCGCGACCCACAGTTTAAGAAGCCCTGATCTAGGGTATCGTAAGAATTGGTTTTATACCAATTCTAGCTTTTTTACTTGTTTTAAATAAAATTATCAATTAATCATACTTTTTACATATGACCTGGATGTCCTTCATGCACTTTAAATTTTGAAAGGGGTCAGTTGACCCCGCTTGGTACGTTTAGTGTTAATAAAGTCCCCGATTGTTTTGTAGAGATTCAACGGGATTTTCATTTTTTAAATATAATTTCGTATGAATTCGCAGTCAGTAATAATAATGATAATAAACAAATTAAGGTGACCAATTTAGTAGTACGATGAAATTAAGCAGTGTTATTTCCCAATAAAAATGAAAAAAGTGCACCTTTTTCACACCTCTACAGCGGTCAAAAGCTGGGCACTCCTCCACAAGTCTTACATCTAACTTAGCATGGAATACAATTCCCATAGATGGACCGGGGCTGGTCGCACAGCCTTAGCTTCATTAGATATTGTCCAGGAGAGAGCCTTCAAGCTCATTGACGATGTGGCAATTACTTCTCATATCGACTCGCCCAAGCACCGCCACAATGCTGGATGACTGTCGCTCAATTATTGCTACATGCATGGCCAATGTTCTGATGAAATATCTAGTCTGATCCTTTGTAGAATCATTCACACAGCGCAATACTCGCGATGAAAATCGCTCACAACCGTTTAACCTTCAAACTAGTTTCGGCCGTACAGTAAAATTCCGTGACCCTTTTTATCCTCAACTTTGCGAATATGGAACAGTCAACCATCCTCTGTCTTTCTTCTGGCATAAAATCTGCGAACGTTTAAGGGGACTTACATCAGCACCTACGTCACTCTCCTCATGCCCGTAATTCTTTCCTTATCTCCTTCCAGTCATGCTGTGCTTTGTATCCTAGGGTATCCCCTGAATTTGGCTTAATAATAATAAATAATAATAAAAAGAACATACATCTCCAGTATATATCCTAGGCTGTGCATTCAACCAGGGTATAAAGAGGAACAAGGTATGCCTATACTAATTATTTGGTAGTTCAGCCTTAACGTGACGACATCACCATTCATATGAAGAATTCAGAAAAATTAGTAAAATAAATTATTTGGTAATAGGTTTGACAAATCACAATGATATTATCATAATAAAGAAAAATTTCAATATTTTAGAAAATGTATAATGAACTGGTAGGTAATGCATCCAAGGAAAATAATACTTCTTGCAAGCGATTAGGTAAGCAATTAATCCGTACATTAAAGTGTTAATATTTTGTTCCTGATTGCTGAAATTAATATAGAATATCTTTAGTACAATCGCCTGATGCAGTAACGCTCAAGATGGCCGATCGTCGTTCACATCAGTCATACGTTACGCAATAAGCAAAAATTTTGGATAAGGAAAATTTTGCACAGAACTCCAGTTGAAGAAAGTGAAGGCATTCAAGCACAGCTTTGTTTTGACACACGTAGAGCACCACTGGCAAGTTTTAAGTATGTGTTTGAGCTGTAGATAGCTTGTTGCTAAATAAATTAATTTCCGGATAGTTTTATTAGTGTTTTATTTTATGTATTTAGGTACTATGTATTTTAAATTTTATAAATTCTGTAATGTGATATAAATTCAATATTTTATGCAATATTAAAAAATTAAGATTTATTCCTTTTTCCCATGCGGAAATGAAACTCAGAATCTTTAGAATCGGTCATAGATGAAGAATAGAATAATTTTTTAAGAACTTTTAATTTTAATGATTCTAAATTCAATCAGAAATACAAGAGGAAAAAACACAACCACCTCGTCTGAGATTTGAAACCGGGACCTTTCAATTTCCGGGCAAATTTGGCTTAATAGGCTATATAAAATTTAAAAATGCAAGAGGGAAAAGTGTCTGTCACGATAGCTCAGTGGTAATATTAGTCGCCCGGAAAGTGGAAGGTCCCTTTCGAATCTCGGACGAGGCAATTGTGCTGTTTCCTATTGTATTTATGATTTAATTAGAATCCTTAAAAATAAAAGTTCTTTTCTTGATTTTAAGAGTTTAATTCTAACCACAAGTTCTATACGCATTACTGCTATTGTTTCAAAAATTCATTCCACTATATTGTGGTAAGTAAAATTTTTGGAAATTTGTTGGATTTTCATATTAAACTAGGGGAAGCCCGTCAGCGTTGCCCGGCGATAATATCGTTACCTAGAAGGGTGGGGGGGGAGGGTGGTTAGAGATAAATAATATCTAAGATATTCTGCGATTCCGTACTATAGGTTTCATTCTGTGTCGGCATGTGTGTGACTATGTGCGTGTATGAGTGTGTGTGCATACATGCAGTGCCAAAATATACAGTAAAACAAAAAAAAATGGTATGGCAACCCTACGAAGGAGTTGCCCAATTGGTCCCATTTTCGAACTGTATTCGCAATTTTTATGAAAATGCCGTGTGCAAAATATAAGCAGTCCAACTCGAAGCCTTCTCAGGCAGCTACCAAGCATATAGTGAAAAGCAAAAGTTTTGTATGGCGTCACTAAGAAAGGGTAACCCAATTCAGTTCATTTTTGAAATTTTATTTACCATTGCTATGAAAACACCACGTAGCAAATTTTTTGTATGGTAACCCATTTTTGAGCTTAATTTTTTTTTTTTTAAGAAAGTCCCGCGTACAAAATTTCAGCTCTCTATTTCGACGCGTGAGGCAGTGTCCAAACATATGGTGAAAACCAAAAGTTTTGCATGGCAACACCAAAAAAGGGGTCGCCCCATTTGACCCTTTTTTGAACTTGTATTTGCAATTGTCATGTAAACGTCATGTATACAATTTCAGCTCTCTACGTCGGCGCGTTCTCAGACAGTTTCCAAATATACAGTGACAAACCAAAATTTTGTACACCAAGAAGCGGTTACCCGAATTAGCCCATTATTTAAAATTTATTTACTATTGCTATGAAAACCCCACGTGCCAAATTTCAGCTCTTTACGTGTACTAATTGTCAGACTGTGTTCAAATATATACTAAAAAACGTGATTTTGTATGGCAAACCCATGAAGGAGCTGCCAGCTTTAAACCATCTTTGAAGTTGTATTTGCAATTTTTATGAAAACGCCGTGTACAAAATTTCAGATTCCCGGCGTTCTCAGGCAGTTTTCTATACCTCGACTACACCGTCATCTATCG
Organism: Dioctria linearis; assembly: GCA_963930735.1. Classification (NCBI taxonomy): domain Eukaryota; kingdom Metazoa; phylum Arthropoda; class Insecta; order Diptera; family Asilidae; genus Dioctria; species Dioctria linearis. Next base: position 224,034,199 of record OZ005740.1, on the reverse strand, counting down.
TGTCCAAAACTTTCCGATCTTGCAAGCTGGAGCCATCCAAACACATTCACAAAATTTCATTGAAATCGGTTGGGCGGCTTCGGAGATTGGCGTGTACAAACACAGTGACACGGGATTTTTATATATTAAGAAGATTAACAAGGAATGATTTGGTTATCAGGAATTGCTTATTAAAATTGCACGAAATAGCCCTGGAAAACCATTGGATTTCCTTATTTAAAAAAAAAACGGAACAGTATTGAAATCCCCAGGAATTCCATATAGAAAGGCCATGGAGCAAGTCTTGGAATTTTCTTTACCTTCCATTCGAAAATAATACGGAAAAAATACAAATACAATGCCTTGAAATGTTTCCAAAATAAATAAAATAAAATTTGCGTTCACTTCTTGCTTTCCCTGTTCTGTTCTGAACATTCCAAGTAGAAAATTGTAATGGTATGAAATGATAATTGTGTTTCTGGATGCTTATACTTAATGGAAAATTTGATGTCACTGTTTGCCCGAATATTTTGTTCCCAGCAATAGTTACTATACAAACTAGTTCTTAAATTCTAATTCCTTCATTGTTTGTTTTAGAAGAGATCTAATTATTTGTGTAACCTAGATGAAATCATAGGGTATTCTAAGTATCTTATTCCGTTTGTAACACTCTAAAGTAATGATGGTAGAGCAAAATGGATTGGCCACCCACGCATAATGTAAAAAAATAATTTAATTTTTGCATGTCCGTCCGTCTGCCCGCCCGTCTGTCCATCCGCACGAAAGCTAGAGAACACAGAGAGTTGAAATTTTGCTCACGGGCTTTTTAAAAAAGAATAAATTGAAGTTCGAAAATGGGACCATTTGGGCAATTCCTTCGTAGGGTTGCCATACAAAAATTTCGTTTTTCACTATTATTTGGACACTGTATGATAACGCGTGGACGTTGAGATGTGTAATACGTAGTGTTTTCATAGCAATAGCAAAAAAAAGACTAAATCGGGCAACATCAGGCAGCCCCTTCCTGGTATTGCCATATAAAAATATAGACTTTTTACGTATACTGTGAAAACGATCAGTCCTAGACATTTTATTGTTCCGAAAAGTTCTTCAGAATATGAAATCCTATGAAATTTGTTAGAATCATTTTTGCTGTCCGACGAACCGTTCTAGAAATATGTGCGAGAACCCACAGCGAAAGCAAACTTGTACAGATGGGCGGCCATACGAAATTATATCCGGGCATTCAACTCGGGTATCATAAGAATTGGTCTAATTGTTAGTGTTTAGTGCAGATTTAGAACGATGTGACATTTTTACAGAAAGAATAATGTTTTGTTTTTGTTTTTCAAAAAATACAATTTCTTGTTCTTAACTGTTGTTTTGATATATTGGTTTGTACTAATATTTGTACGAGTCCCATCCCAGAAACTTCCTTTCCAGAGTCCAGCACTTTTCGTTTATGTGTACCTATATGATGGGATAATCTTTTTTCTTCCTTCGTGGGAACAGTCTTCTTCTAAAATTCGAACTTAGTATGCTCCGTTATTACTTTAATATGGGGCCTTAAAACTGAATTTGGTACGGCTTACAAATTAATAGCGCGGCATGTATATAGTTAAAAATGTATTCTGAATTCTATCTATTTCTAATTTCAATTCTTCAAATATTTTCCGGGTAGCCCGTTTACCTTTACTGACGCATAAAAAAGCATTATTATCTAGAAACCAATCAATACTTTAACACTAGACACAAAATTTTAAATGGAGAAAGATTGTATCTTACCTTGCACTTATACAATCAAGATAAAGTGCATAGCCCCAATATTAAATCTTATCGCTGTAAAAGTTAACTAAAATATTTTACACCTTTTAAATAAAACAGAATCGAGTCAATTCTTATCTATTACATATAAAATAGGTAAAAAAAACTTTTAAGTTGAACGGTTTTATTTTACATCAGATGATTTACTAAAAGCTAAAAAATAATTCTGAGTCATAAGTGTGATGCTTACCTATATATAGATACTGTCTACTGGTAAGAAATCGCGTATGACCAATAATAGTGACATCCTCCACAGTCGGAGGTCAAGATCCACTTTGGGTCGTCAGCGGAAGAAGTAAGTACTCAGGGGCTATGATCAGACTTAAAATAAACCGGGACGCTAGGGTTAGGCTTTCAGGTTTTCTCACGACATATTTTTCATGGTCAAAGCAATTGATAATCACATATATAGAATTTAGTTTTACACTATATATTTGGAACAGTCTTGAGTGTCACTCTATATTCTAAAGCCATTTATCACAAGATGTATTCGTTCACTAGAAAACGGATAATTTCGAATTCGTATACGTAGCTATGAAACGGAGTTTATTATAAACATAAAACGATTAGAAGATCAAACAAAGCATTTTCATGCTTGTCGTCTCGGATATGAATTATTTCTGTGGAAGTAAGCATCCCGAAACGTTTCAAAAGCTAGAAATAGTCATGTTCCTCCCAGCAATCTATCATAAAATATGTAATAAAACGTCTACTTTAACAGCAGCCTTGCTCATTGTAAATTAAACAGGCCGAAGTGAATTACAATTTAATTTCAAGAAATATTGCTACTTCTCGACTGTGGAATGGCCGCGATCTTCTGTTTATTTACTTTTTCCGAAGTCAACGTTTCTTATAACATCAATGTCAATTTTATGATTGCTCTGTTAGATAAAACCGATTTTCAGAGAGAATTTAATTTTTATTATGTTTCTTCGTTTAAATGAATCGACTAATTTCGTGGGAATTTACCGTAACAATTTTATAATTAAACTAAAAACCTGTTGTCATCACAATTTCTCTTTGTCGGGCCCGTCTTGATACTGTAGAATATTCTGCGAATTTTGAATGTTCTCGCCTTCTTTCGTAATAATAAAACAGAGTAATTTCTCGAAAATTTTAGTTTTATTTATTCAGACGCCAAATTAAATCTGTGTCAGCAAAGCTATTGTGTGTTGTATCATTTCATGAAAAAAAATTATGAGTTTCTGATTTTGTGAAAAATTACTTTCTATTGTTGAACTTAGCGGATATTTCCGAGAATGTAGGAGACTAGAGGTAAAAAAAATTAAAGTCAATAATACTTAAATGAAATAAATAATTCAAAGCATTAGCCGACTTCCGCCGCAAGCATGCACGTGTATTAGCAAGCGCGAAATGAAGGCAGCAATATATGTAGTTTGTAGACCAAATTATACAATTGCTATATATTTATTTGATTCAACATTTTTTTTTATATTATTAAGACAAGCTCAGGGAATACCCTATGATGCAAAGCACAACATGGCAGGCAGGAGATAGGGAAAGGATTAGGGGATATGGGATATATGCCGGAGGAAAAACAGAAGATGGTAAGCTGTTCCACATTCGCACTGTTCGGGATAAAAAAGCATAACGGAATTTTACTGTACGGTCGAAAGCAATTTGTAGGGTTAGAGGATGTGCGCAGTTTGCAGCGCGAGTATTGCGTGCAGGAATCTTTCTACAAGGGATTAAACTAGATATTTCATCAGAACATTGACCATGCATGTAGCGATAAAGGAGCGAAAAGCATCCAACATTGCGGCGGTGCTCGAGTGAGTCGATATGACAAGTTATTGCCAAATCGCCAATGAGGGTTAGAGGTTGTGCGCAGTTTGCAGCGCGAGCATTGCGTGCAGGAATCTTTCTACAAGGGATTAAACTAGATATTTCATCAGAACATTGACCATGCATGTAGCGATAAAGGAGCGAAAAGCATCCAACATTGCGGCGGTGCTCGAGTGATATCGACTCACTCGACAAGTTATTGCCAAATCGCCAATGATCTTGAAGGCTCTTTTTTGGACAATATCCAATGAAGCTAAGGCTGTGCGACCAGCCCCAGCCCATATATGGGAGTTGCATTCCATTCTAGGTGTAATGTAGGACTTGTAGAGGAGCGCCAGATTTGACACGCTGAAATATTTCTTACACCTTATCAGAAATCCCAGACATTTCGATGCTTCTTTGGCAGCAGAGAACATGTGATCTCTCCAGTTTAACTTACTGGAAATATTAATGCCAAGAATGCTTAGTGGCAGTGAATCACAAATTAATGCTCCATCAAAAGAAACGGGTGTGGTTAACTTTTGATTTTTTTTTAATGAGATTAGACAGCTTTGTGTCTTAGATGCATTGAATTTGACGCAATTCGCTTTGCCCCAAGCGAGGATATTGTTATGATCGTTATTCAATTATCTAATCATGCAATCTCGTTTAACACATGCGGCATTCCCCCTGGAGTTCATAACAGTGTCAAGGGAGTAAGCGAAATCAGGAGTACTGTCACCTGCGAAACTATAGATGGGATTGAAGTAAGGGAAAGCAGATCATTAATGAAAATTAAAAAGAGAGTTGAAGAGATAGCAGAGCCTTGAGGAACACTGGCATTTATGGGATGCGGTTCAGATGTAACGCCATCTAATACAACACGTATTTGGCAACTAGATTGGAAGCTTTCAATCCATAATAGAAGATAAGGAGAGAGACCAAGTGCTTTAAGTTTGGCTAAAAGGGCTGGATGCCAGACTCTATCAAATGCCTTTGATACATCTAGGGCAACGATTTTAGACTCACCAAAATTGTGAAGACTGCGATTCCAACGTTCCGTAAGAAAGGTCAGCAAGTCTCCAGATGAGCGTCCAGTTCGGAAGCCATATTGGCGTTCGTTGATGAGGTGATTAGTTTCTAAATACTTCATTAATTTTGGGTTAATAATAGATTCAAAAACCTGTGAAAGAATTGAAGGGATTGCAATTGGTCGATAATTTGAGGGATCGCTACCCTCACCTTTCTTGGGAATAGGCTGAACGTGAGCTAGTTTCCAAGCAGTTGGAAATTTTCCTGTCGAATAAGACAAGTAGAATAGTTTGCGCAGAGATTTAGCCAAGGATGAGGCAAATCTTTTAATTAACAGGGGCGAAAAACCATCAGGACCTGCGGCTTTGGAGACGTTGATCCCCTTAAGGACCCTGAACACATCTGCAGACTCTTTCGCTTTTATGGCGTGGTTGCACTTATCGTTAAAGCTTAGAGCTTTATAATGTGCATTCATCAACATCCCTCGAAGCAAAACAGACCGACCAATTAATTTCTCTAATATACTGATTGAGACTTTCCCAATCAGTATTTTTATAGTGCCAAAGAAGCCTACTTGTAGGTGGAGAAGTAGGGCGGCACAGGTTTGAGGTGGTAAATTGAGCCTTGATTAAACAATGGTCTGAATTAACGAGAGGGGAACCGACTGAGATGGAATATTTGTCAGGATGAGATGTTAGAAACAAGTCGAGTAAATTAGCACTATCTCCAGCTGCATCAGGAATTCGCGTTGGTGCCACTATCTGTTGCATATTATACGATTCATAGAAGAGTTTAGCGAAACGGCCCGCAGGACTTGTGGTAGAAGAATGTCTGATCCACGGTATGTCATTTAAAGGAAATATCTTTTAATTTCGTTTTGACCTGAATAGGTTTAGAGCTAATAATTCTTCAACGACAGCAGCTAGGACATTAGTCGTCGACTGAATTCTTGTTTCGGCCATACGCCACTTTTATATTTTTTGAGTTAAGAATGCTTTATAGGTATAGTTTTTGGACATGATCTTTCAGAATCTTTAATCGGATTTTACCTATCTTTATTACTTTCTGGTATATTCAGTGTCAACTTTAGTCCATATCCACTTTTTCGAAAGCTTTTTTCGAGTAAATTCGGACACATCCAAAAATTTGCCGTATGACTAAAATATTCATGCAATTTTCATAATTTTTTTTTATTTTCTTGTTTCGGTCATGCACAACGAATTAGGACTGATGTATATCTTTTATTGTATTTAGTCCATATCCATGCCTAAAATTATTTATTCCATGTCCATGTTTAAGGATATAATCAAAAACGTAATTATGATCTAATATGCTGTATCGTCCATATCCATACCGTTAAATCATGCTTTTTTCATGTTCCGTCTATGCTCATACGTTTTGACAATATTATGTGTAATTATTATGGATATGTACGAATATTTTTTTCTTTTTCTCCATACTTGTTTACTCCGTATCCATGGGCTCGTGTGGTAATATATCTAAATAATTCATAAAATTGTGAGTTAGTTATTCTCTGTGCAGATTAAGACAAAGAAAATAACTGAAAGCTACCCTCCACTTCAAGTTTTAATGGTATAATATTTTGATATTCTTCCCTTTCAGAATCAGAAGGATAATCCCGATCGTAGCAAAGAAAAAACATAAGGTAAAAAATGTGAGAAAAACGATAAGAGAATCCAGTCAGCAATACATGAATCACAATGGAATTAATGTGTAACCTAAGAACTTTAAGTCTTCTTGTATCCACAATGTTTTTTTATGTACTCCAAAATTTTTGCAAACGATGGTAGACAGAATACATTCCGGATGTTTTGGTCCATGTCGGATGAAGCAAAAAATAACTTTTATGCAAAGTTTGTTAAGCAAATTAAAGTAAAACACGTCGGCGTGTTAAGGAATCCGTCAACAAAACCATCTTATTCAAATATTACTTAGCATTAAATGGTCATATTCATAAAGTCTGTAGAACATTTTTCTTGAATACTCTGGTTATTAATAAAGCCATAATTCATTATTTTTTCACAAACTTTGTTTAAAATAAATCCGACAGGAGTGGATAAATTCGTGCATGAGCACCTGCCTGTAAGGCAGATAGAGATGTTAACCGTAGTACTATTGACATGCAATCATATGTTACGATCTTCTAAAGCTTATTGGCTTACCAAAGGGAAATGCTTCAATTTTCTATTATAAGAGAAAACTAAATACTTTTAATTTGACTGGAACTTTAATTTTACCTAAGCAAAACAAAAATCACATGTTGCTGTATAGGGAAGGTCATTCTGCGCGGTCTGGAAACGATATTACGAGCGGTTTACTTCGAATATTAGAACTAGTTATACCAGATTTTTCAATCGTTTCAAAAATAATTTTATGGAGTGATAGTTGTGTCCCTCAAAACCGGAACAAAGTAAATAGCACTGGAATAATAATGTTTCTGAAAAAGCACTGCAAGTTGGAATGCATTATGCAGAAGTTTTCGGAGCACAGTATTTCTAATATTCAGGAGGTAGATAGTGTTCATTCAGCTCTAGAGCGCTACATAAAAATGCAGAAATTTTCGGTGCATGAGCGTTGATTTTTTCAGGGTCCCGTGAAGTAGGTCGGCATTATATTGAAGAATGAGACAAATGTATTTTCAGCTGTTAAACGAAGTTTCCTAATTTGCAACAATTTGTATTTAAAACTTGTGAAAAGTGAAAGATATTTTATTTAAAAATAGAGCTAAATAAAGTAAAGAGTGTAAGTAATTATCTGTTGATATTATAGTGATAAATTTCTAAGTGATGTTCATGTATTTTCAGAAAGAAGTGTTCGGTGAAAAATTGTCACAACAACACCGAGGTACGTCGTGTAGGCAAGTATAGTTATAAAATATTATTTTGTGTACTTTACACACCTTTTTATATTAAATTAAATTAAAAATATTTAACAAAAACGATGAAATATCGAAAAATTCCTTCCTCCACCCAGATTTGTTTACGTTTGTGACTGTTGAGAAACTCCCTGGGTATCCTGGCGTAGTTACATCGAATAAGAACATTTGCGGTGGGAGCAAACGCAATATTTTCAACCATATATCTTGTTGCCCCGCTCTCTATATTGATTCTACTACATGGCTGTACTGAGCTGTTACTACAGCGGCAACCAGAATTTGACTATGCTAAATTTGGCTTATCACACTTCCTATATTCTCTATATTCTAAGAGCTAAATTAAATGTTGATAAAGTGCCATTTACTAAAATCAAAGCCATATTATAAGACAACAAAGAAAGAGATAATAATGGGTTATACATAAAATTAAAAGCTACCATCTTGAAAGTCGAATATACTACAGTTTCGTTTTTTAGAAAGGCGACAAATAGACAATTAGCAACCCCAAAGAATGTCCTTTCAGCTGTGGTCCCAGTTATATCGCAACGTATGATTCCACAAGAAAAAATAACCGATATTAAAGAGTTATTGCGATTTTTCTCGAATGAAGAAGACGTCAAATACATGACTGATCTTTTAAAAATTAAAAAAAAAATTAAAAACTTTTATTTTATTGTTATTCAAATTTAAAGCTGTGTTTAAATTATGTAGTTTTGTTTTCTATATATCTTATATAAACGAATATTATTCAATATAATAATACTAATAATGTAATATTATAAAAAAAACGTTTATGAAGCACTAAAATGTATATCGAATTTGTAAATTTAAATTTATGTTTATTTTGAAGTATTTTGTTTAATGAGCTCATTTAATATAAGTTATCGTAAATGTGAAAATAATATATTTTTTATTCAATATAAAATATTGTTACAGAAGTGATATTGTCTCATTTTTTCATTTAACATAAATGTTAAAAAATCTAAATATTTTAGGCTGGGAAAAATATATGAAAATATCCTATTTAATCCGACACCTCACTCAAAGTGCTTTATATGTTGCAAAAAAAATTTTAATTCTTGTATCGGACTCATCATCGGACATATAATACACTGTGCGAAACTCTTTTTTCCGGTTTATGGGATAAAGCCAACTTCGAAAAAAGTGGGTTCATTATTAATACTGTATCCTATTATCTATAACGAGAAAATTGATGTGTACAGAACCTCCATAGAAAACGAAAACTATGACAAACATTTAAAAAAAATCCTATCGCCTAAATTTGGAAATAACAAAGTTCAAACTTCAAATGCGTTTTTCTCGAAACTAGGTTGATAGCGTATGGCCGAAACAAGAATTCAGACGATGCGACGTAGTGTAAAAGATTAAATTAAGCAGGAGAGTCCAAACTGGACTAGATCCTTGTAGTAAACGTCATGTTAGCAAGTTTTTTCTTTTTTTCAAAAAAAGAAGAGAAAAAAAAGTTAAAATAATAAAATATAAGGTAAAAAATCGATAATCTATTTTTAGAGCATCTAGTTGGAAAGACCATCTTGTTGGAAAGACGATAAGGTTCTAGATACAATGTGGTCTTCATGATGAACAACCATCCTGTAGATGGTAGATGGTGTTTTGTTAAAAATTAGCATATTTTCTAAATAATCCTGTAACCCCGAAACGTTTGCAATAAAATTTTTTGTTTCGCTAGGTGAGTACTATCACCTCGTTCCCTTTGGACCTCTCACCCACGTCCTGTATAGTATTATTATATATATATTTCTATATATTTTATTGTGTTCTTTCTTTCATTTTTCTTTCTAATTTCCAAAATTTATAGCTATATAAGATTAATATTGAAATCATAAAATTGCAAAACGTTTAACATAGATTATCATTAAAATTCAAGGTCTCTAGGAAAGGACCAAAGATCGACGAAACGTTGCATTAAAGATTTTTTTATAAATATTATATGTGGTCGGCGATCCTAAAAACAACAAATAAGCAGCATTATAATAAAAAAAAAACATAATTATGATTACAAAAGTTATAGAGCTAAAGTATAACCACAGACTACATACAGATGGAGAATCGGGCCAAAAGCTCAGTTCAGAATTTATTTTCTACTCAGCACACAACAGCGGAAGACAGTTGAAATTTTTCTCGGGAATTGGCCGTATTAATTCGACTATTTATTCTTTTTATGGAAATTTTTTGTAAGTAGTTTTTCTGTCAGGTGAATTAGAATTGGGATAGGTTTTTCGCTAAATATAATTAGGTGTAGAATTTGTCGTATGAGAATAAGTATATATTAGTTTTGGTATATCTAGTTTGTAATTATATCGTGAGTTTACGGTTTGATTATTATTAGGTGTAATTTATATTCTTTTCTTTTCCGTTGATAAGAATTAGGTTTAGAGTTTGTAGGTGTCGTAAGTATATAGGTATTTTGTTTTGGGGAAAATTTAGTGTTAGGTTCGAATTTAGTTTGTAATTATATTGTTAGCTTATGGTTTGAATATTATTATTTTCCGATTCTTTTGTGTTTCGTTGGTAAGAATTAGGTGTAGAACTTTAGGTAGTCGTAAGTATATAGGTATATTATATTAAAATTCCTAAAAAGTGGCATGTGAAATGTTCAATTGTTGGATGTAAGTCCAACACAAGTAAAATTCCGGAAAGAAAATTCTTCTTGTTTCCGAAAATTAATTCCGATCAGTGGACTAAATGGCTTGATGCTTGTAGTGACTCAAAAGCAAGTATCATTGATAAATTTAAGCCAAGTGAAGGGCTCTTCTATGCCTTATCAACATTCTATAAGCCAGCAGCACGGTAACGTTTCCTTTCCTTCTCTTCATCTGTGATCAGTGCAAATGCATTAGCACTTGTCACTGATCAGCAATCCGGGTGCACTCAGCTGTGGTCATTGAACTGCACAGTCTGAGGTATTGAAAGCAGCAATAGGCATAACACTATTGTTGTTTTTTTTTTACCTCGCTGTGTCGTTGACTGCTGCTGGTGGCGCCCAAATATTTTTGTTGTTGTGTGTCGCTTTTTTTCTTTTTTGCTTTTTTGTTTTTGCCTTCAGCATGCAGAATTTTATTTTAGATTTCTGCAACATTCGCGGATTAAGAGCAAATCGGTTTTCGGTGTACTGCCACCTTAACTCAAAAAATCCGGCAATTCTTGCGCTAAGTGAATCCAAGGTCGTTTCTGATGCTGATATTAATCAGTATCACGTCCCTGGATACAGCTTCGTGCCTCTTTTTTCTCAGCATAGAGGGATCGCAGTACATATTCGGAATGATGTGGCCTTTACTATTCTTCAAGATTTTCCTTCTGCTAATCCAGAGTTTAATTATATCTGGATTAGGTTCAAACTTCACAAGCACATCATATACTTCTGTTTCCTTTATCGCAGCCCAAATATGTCTGATGACGACACGGTATCCGTATTTGACAATATCTCCAACAATATTGAGCATTTGCTTTCTGTTTCCCCCTCTTCCGAAATCGTCCTGGCAGGCGATTTTAATGTTCATAATAAATATACCGTGGCTCAGACATTCTTCTACCAAAAGTCCTGCGGGCCGTTTCGTTGAACTCTTCTGTGAATCATTTAATTTGCAACAGCTAGTGGATGCACCAACGCGAATTCCTGATGCAGCTGGAGATAAAGCTAATTTACTCGACGTGTTTCTAACATCTCATCCTGACAAATATTCCATTTCAGTTGGTTCCCCTCTTGGAAATTCAGACCATTGTTTAATCACGGCTCAATTTACCACCTCAAACCTGTGCCGCCCAACTGCTCCACCTACAAGTAGGCTTCTTTGGCACTATAAGAATGCTGATTGGGAAAGTCTCAATAAGTATCTTAAAGAAATTGATTGGTCGGTTTGTTTTGCTTCGAGGGATGTTGATGAATGCACATTACAATTTAGTAACATACTAAATCTTGGCATGCGTGAATACATTCCGTATTCTTACAGCAGGTCTCAACAACAGCATGATCGCTCCTGGTTTAACGATAAGTGAAACCAAGCTATAAAAGCGAAAGAGTCTGCTTTTCGCGCCTATCAATTGCATCCATGTCCGGAAATGAAACAAGTCTACAAGACTGCACGGAACACCTGCAAGTCCATTATCCAGAGAGAAATTTCTTTTTTACCAGAATATTAGACAAAGAATCTTGACAAGCCGCAAAGGTAGCAAAGGTTTCTGGTCCCTGGTCAAAACCATCAGGAACAATTTCACCAGTTCCTCTATACCTTCACTACTTAATAATGGTGAAGTGATTGTTGACTCCCTGGATAAAGCTAATATTTTAGCTGCTAGATTCGCTTCAAATTCTCGTCTTCCACCAACTTCACAAACACCTGTTTTGCATCGCCCGTGTGAATGTGTACAAGAGCCAATACACGTTCGTACGAGGGATGTGTTCAGGGTCCTTAAGGGGATCAACGTCTCCAAAGCCGCAGGCCCTGATGGTTTTTCGCGCCTGTTAATTAAAAGATTTGCCTCATCCTTGGCTAAACCTCTGCGCAAACTATTTTACTTGTCTTATTCGACAGGAAAATTTCCAACTGCTTGGAAGCTAGCTCACGTTCAGCCTATTCCTAAGAAAGGAGAGGGTAGCGATCCCTCAAATTATCGAGCAATTGCCATCACTTCGATTCTTTCAAAGGTTTTTGAATCTATCATTAACTCAAAATTAATGAAGTATCTGGAAACCAATCAGCTCATCAACGATCGCCAATATGGCTTCCGGCACGGACGCTCATCTGGAGACTTGGTGACTTTTCTTACGGAACGTTGCAACCGTAGTCTTCACAATTTTGGTGAGTCTAAAATCGTTGCTCTAGATATTTCAAAAGCCTTTGATAGAGTCTGGCATCCAGCCCTTTTAGCCAAACTTAAAGCACTTGGTCTCTCCCCTCCTCTTCTATTATGGATTGAAAGTTTCATATCTAGTCGCCAAATACGTGTTGTATTAGATGGCGTTACATCTGAACCGCATCCCATAAATGCTGGTGTGCCTCAAGGCTCTGTTATCTCTCCAACTCTCTTTTTAGTTTTCATTAATGATCTGCTTTCCCTTACTTTCAATCCCATCCATAGTTTCGCAGATGACAGTACTCTTGATTTCGCTTACTCCTTTGACACTCTTGCGGAATCCAGGGGGAATGCCGCATGTGTTAAACGAGATTGCATGACTAGATCATTGAATAACGATCTTAACAGTATCCTCGCTTGGGGCAAAGCGAATCGCGTCGAATTCAATGCATCTAAGACTCAAAGCTGTCTCATCTCATTAAAACAAGATCATAACTTAACCACACCCGTTTCTTTTGATGGAGCATTAATTTCTGATTCACCGTCACTAAGCATTCTTGGCATTAATATTTCCAGTAAGTTAAACTGGACAGATCACATCTTCTCTGTTGCCAAAGAAGCATCGAAATGTCTTGGATTTCTGAAAAGGTGTAAGAAATATTTCAGCCCGTCAAATCTAGCGCTCCTCTACAAGTCCTACATTAGACCTAGAATGGAATACAGCTCCCATATATGGGCCGAGGCTGGTCGCACAGCCTTAGCTTCATTGGATATTGTCCAAAAGAGAGCCTTCAAGCTCATTGGCGATTTGGTAATAACTTGTCATATCGACTCACTCGAGCACCGCCGCAATGTTGGATGCCTTTCGCTCCTTTATCGCTATATGCATGGTCCATGTTCTGATGAAATATCTAGTCTAATCCCTTGTAGAATGATTCCTGCACGCAATACTCGCGCTGCAAACCGCGCACATCCTTTAACCCTTCAGATTACTTTCGGCCGTACAGTAAAATTCCGAGATGCTTTTTTATCCCGAACAGTGCGAATGTGGAACAGCTTACCATCTTCTGTTTTTCCTCCGGCATACAATCTGCGGAAGTTTAAGGGCGACACACATATGCACCTCCGCCACTCTCCTCACATCCCCTAATCCTCTCCCTATCTCCTTCCTGCCATGCTGTGCTTTGCATCATAGGGTATCCCCTGAGCTTGGCTTAATAATATAAAAAAAAAAAAACAATACATGTATATGTGAAGAACATTTTGAACCCGCAACAATTGGTAAAAGAAGGCTTAAGAAAAAGGCCACTCCAGGCTTAAAGTTGAATTTGCATATACCTTGTGTCATTCCTGATCCTTATGTTGTAGGTGCTCCAGCTCCTTCACCATCAAGTTCAAATTACTAATTCTAATTTAATAATTGAAGATTTTTCACTTGAAGAATTTAATCGAGATGCAACAATTTCTATAATAGTGCTAAAAACACTGAATATCATAAAAAAATAAATTTCTTTATATATAATATTCAGTGTTTTAAGAACTATTATAGCAATTGCTAAGTAAATGAGATTCCCTCTTATCTAAGAAAATGATTTACAAAAAAATAATAAACAAAATCAATACTTTTATGGGTCGGCACCCATCCTTTGTAATTTATAAAAAAAAACTCAATCCACCTTCGAAAACCTTAATTTGAAAACAGTATATCCACTAAAAGACTTCCCAAAGTTATAATCGTTAGAAAGATAATGGATTGGTGATTACGTTGTATTAGCAAAAGTATATACCCGCACTCGCCATTCTTCACAAAAAATTTACGCGAACTGGAGAAAGTATAAACAATAAAAAAAAATCCTTTAACGATTACGAACAGTACAGAGTGACCTTCACAACTTTCATATAGAGTTTGCTTAGCGGAACTTCCCACGATTTGCTCTTAGGTACCTACCCTGGAATAACTCATTAATTCTTCCTTCATAGGTGGAAAATTGATTGAAAATTTTAAATATACGGTGCTTGGTTTATGTTTAGTTTAACATATTAATACTAACACCGACGAGCTCCAAGTAAAGTTTTAAAACAATAGATTAGAGGCATGTGTTTAATTAGGTTAGATAAAACGAATCTTACTGGGCATTGAATCGATGTGTGTTGTGAGAATGTTTTGAAATAGATCGGAGGCATGTGTCTGTTTGATTTGATTGGAAAAAGTACGAAAAGTATCAAATAAAAACTAGTACAATTATCAACTCTCTGTCTCTCTTCGTAATATTGGGATGGGGACACGAACTATGAATTAATAAAAGATTATCATAAAGTGAATCTTATCAGTAAATTTAGTGAATATCCTGAAGGCGCACAGTGGGTCAAAACTACTATCAAAAATCTGTAACTTTTATTGTGTTAAAGATATCATCATGAAACTTTGGGAAATAAATCTTGACATTATTACCCTTAATTGACAAAAAAAAGTTCAATTGGTTTACAGAGTGCCTCAAATACAGGGTGTTTCCGTCTAGGAAGTCAACAGAGCAGGCGGTGATAGTACTCACCCAAACAAACAACAAAATGTATGGCATGGGGGGGGGGGATATCAAGCATTTAGGAGTTACAGGGTGATTAAGAAAAATAACAAGTTTTTCACAAAACACCCTGTATCTTAAAAAGTATAGGGCGTTCTTCACAGCTAAGAGCTCATTGTATGCAGAACTTCATGGCCTTTCCAACGACTGCTAACCCAACAATGAATGGTTGTCTAATCTAAAAATTTCCGATTTTCTTAAATGTTTTTTTAATTTGACCTCTTTTATTTTTGCAAAAAAGTCATTTACATAACTTGTTTTTAAAAAAATTTAAACTGTAGACTCTCCTCTTTAATTTGACCAATTACATCCTATGTGCTATCTGTAACCGTTAAAGTGTTATTAGATCTTAACCTATTCTCGGAGCTATTCTGAAATCTATTTTCAAAGATAATTTGTTCCCTTGATTACTGCAAACACGTCATTTAAAAAAAATATCGGCTAATTTCAGTATGACCTGAATAGGTTGTGAGCTAATAGCTCTTTAACACATACATATAGTACATAGGGTGTAATAGGGGTCAAAGTAAAAAAAAGGTAAGAAAATCGAAATTTTTTAGTTTAGACCATAATAACTTTTGACATGAGGGAGAACCGGACTGGTTGAGCAGTCGTTGGAAAAGCTATGGAGTTTTGAATACAATGAGCTCTTAACTGTGACCATACGCCCCGTATCTTTTAAGATACAGGGTGTTTTGTGAAAAACTAGTTTTTTTCTTAATCACCCTGTAACTCCTAAATGGTTGATATGGCCCTTGTCTCCCCTGCCATACAATTTTTGTTTTGCCTAGGTGAGTACTTTCATCCTCTGCTCTATTGACCTCCTAGGTGGAAACCCCATGCATATAAAAAAAAAATTATATATACTGAAATACTAACAGTTGGCTGGAACACTTTCAATCATATTATCTATATTTTCATCTGTATCTATTAAATAGGCCCTTTCCTCTGGATATTCCCTACTTCTAAAACATTTGTCACGTATTCTCCGAAACGATTAGATGTGTGTATCTGATAATAGCATATTCATGAGATCAACGTTTTGCTCTTTCCTTGAAATTTTTCTGGCGTTGTGATATCTGTAGCGTTTGTAGTCTTCATTTTTGGCTTCCTGGGCTTTTGCCGACAAATCGCCAATTGGCAGTGAAGTATTATATTGTTACGTGTAACGAAGTGATACAAGCGACATCTTTTGGAATTAGAAACAACCTTAGGTTAGTGACATATTAGCAAACTTTGGGTTTGGAGAACGGAATATTCAAGAAGCTTTCAGGATAATTTGTAGAGTATAAATACGGCGCCACTCACATCCAGGAGGCGGAGTCTTATTTCAGACAGTAAACTGAACGAAGTAAACTAATTGGATTGTTAGATAAGTAGAAGTACTGACGAGTTGATTTGATAACTGTTTGTGAATTGTGAGAGTAAGTAGCAAAGTTAAATAAAGAAAGAACTTTTGAATTATATCTGCAATATTGTGTTTTAAATAAC
This sequence comes from Dioctria linearis, assembly GCA_963930735.1. Classification (NCBI taxonomy): domain Eukaryota; kingdom Metazoa; phylum Arthropoda; class Insecta; order Diptera; family Asilidae; genus Dioctria; species Dioctria linearis. The sequence goes on along the minus strand of OZ005740.1, from coordinate 224,017,777 downwards.
GAACTAAAGGCCACGTTCGTAGCAATATTTTTTCCATTCCTTAAAACTTTGTGGACTGTTGGTGTTAATTTTCTCCATGCATATTTTTCATTTAGTAATATTTCTGTTTGTTCTGCATATGTTCCGAATTTTTCGGCATTTATAGGAGGACCACAAACTCTTTTGCTTATTATAAGGGTTATTTTGTACATCCTCATCAGTTAATAATCGAATCCTTGCAAGGCGAAGGCCCGTATTGATAGTTTTTTACAACATCACATTCTTCTTCCGTATTTCGAAAAACTTTTGATTTTTTTTGGAAAATAGTAAAAGTTGCCGATGATTTGATGTCTCTTACAAATTGAGTTACTCTGCCATCACACATTGTTAAGTGAAGCCTATGAATTAGTTCTGTTTCTTTGTCGTTAACTAAGCATTTCGTCGGCGGCAGTAAAGCAATTATTTCTTTTTTCACCAGGTCAGTTTCACTTTGACACAATTCTTTTGTTTCCTTTACATATTTAAATTTAATAAGTCTAAAAAGTGTGCAGATGATGGAGGAGGATTTCTCCACATTAAGTTTTCCGAAGTACTGCACAAAGAGGAGCTAATAACATTTCGAATAAAGTGGCGTCTGTTATATTAGCGTCATTATTTACAGAAATTTGTTACTTGTATTCGCTTTGCCCCGAAGATCCATTGCATCCGCATTTACTCACTAACACTAAAGTGGTGTCATCTAATGCCTCGATTTTATCTTTAAAATTCTATACATGGTTGAATCAAGCAAATTCTGAAGAAGCACCGAAGCGAAAGTTTCGGTAGTCTGCAGCATTTCAGGCAAACACTCTTTTTTGCTGCGACAATTTTGTTATAGCTTGGAAAAGCATGGTGGTTTCTCTTTTTAAATTCATTTCTCAAAATTGCACTAGTTTTTAGAAAGTCCCAAGTCTAAAAACAAGGACAAGGCTTGGACTGGCTTCATCAAGAGCTTTTACAATAACACGTTGACGCTCACTTTGAAATCGGTGATGGACGACAAAAACGACTTTTTGTTTTTTTTGTTAAGTAGTTGGTTCTTGGGGAGTTCGATCGAGATATCATACTTACAGAATAAAATTAATATATTTTCCACCAAATATTCCTAAAAAATTTTGGAAGTCTATAGCCGTCACTTGTTTTTAATAGCTTCGATTTCACTGATACACAAAAGACGTCTATAGACGTCTTGGTAGCTGTAAAGACCATAACCATATTTGTTGAGAATAATTTAGTAAAAATGAAATAAATATATTTTTATAAACACAAAACTATCCGTTGGAATACAAGGAGTTGAGGCAGAAAGTTAAATCAACTTCTGTGTCAGGGATGGCTTCGTCTATATTCGGACTGTTCCGAGAACAGGCGATCCGATACAGGAAGAAGAAGCCCACTTTTAGACCACCTATGGGAGTTCAGTCTGTGACAGAAAGACCATGGCAAAAGCTGTACGTCGACTTTCTAAGTCCATATCCCAGGTCAGCGAAAGGAAATGTCTGCATACTACTAATTCTTGACCACTTTTCTAAATTCCCGATTCTCAAACCAACGAGAAAGGCATCTATTCTTAATGTATGTCAATTCATCGAGACAGAAATATTTCATGTGCTCGGAGTTCCGGAGACGATAGTCTCTGACAATGGAGTCCAGTTTTGCTCGGCTCAGTTCGCCAAATTACTGGATAGGTATGGGGTCAAACACTTGCAAACGGCAGTCTACTCGCCGCAAGCAAACGCCTCAGAGCGAGTGAACAGGTCTCTATTGGCAGGGATTAGGGCATACATCCAGAGGGGTCACACTAAGTGGGATGAGAAGCTAAGCCACATAGCTAGCTCCCTCAGGAGCTCAATCCACCAAGCAACTGGCTTGTCACCCTACCGGATACATTTCTGTTAGCAGATGATTGATCATGCGAGTTCCTATCACATCCTTAGGAACCTTGGAACTCCTAATGAACCTCTACGAGTAGATGCTGAAGACAAACTAAGATTGATCCGTGCGAGAGTGCAGGAAAATGTGAACTATGTGTTTGAACAGGGTTCAAAAGCTTGTAATCTTAGAGCGAAGCCTGTTAGTTTCAAAGTGGGTTAAGAAGTGTACAGACGGAATTTTGCCCGAAGCAATTTCCAGCAGCAGACCAGTGCTAAATTAGGACATAAATTTTTGAAGTGTCGGGTTAAGTCAGAGAAAAGAAACTCCTTATATGAGCTTGAAGATCTTCAGGGAAGAACGTTAGAATTCATCACGCCATGGCATTGAGGCCGTGATATTCATATTTCTGGGACGTTGTAGATCTAGCTCAAATTTTAATCCTGGTAGCCCTTATAAGGCATCCAGCCAGCTTAAATGATAAACTACAGGATGCCAATGTGCCGCTTAGGACCCTCCCAGCCTAGCGGTCGGCATACCTTTTGGAAAATAGACACGTTTTACCCCAATCTCTCGCCTGACAATGCGCCAGAGCCCCTCCTACATGGTACCCTACGGCAGATAGTTTGTCGTAGGAATTCCACTTCCATAAAGCCTTTTCAAATTTAAGGAAGAAAATCTGGCACGTCGCTACCTCAACGACACCTTGGAGACACACCCTTGAACAAGCGTCGGTCGGAGATCAGAGTTAGAGATGTTAGGGCTGGGAAAGCTTTGCGATCAGTTGGTTAGGTTACTGACCGCGGGGCTCCCTCGGCTAATCTCGGTGAAAGAAGGCAGAGGTGTAATGCCCGACTGGATTTTTTAGGTTACCAGCTTGTGCATACACCTCTGACTTCCGGCAGGGAAAATCATGTCGAGGTCTGATCAAAGATTGATGGGACTTCAGGGATGTGTCTCCGATTCGGCACACTTCAAGTAGATCAAATCGGCCTGGTCTCATTCGCCTGGAATTATTGATAGAATCCAGTGCCACAGTGGAACCTCTCAGAGGCGCCTCGGGGAGGGATCCTCATCAACAAAATTCATGTAAGTTGCTGCCAAATGTATGTTTGATTATCTTATATACCCATTTTGCAATCTCTTTGTAATTGTGAGAATAACTGAAAAAGACTATATTAATTATTAAGATATATTTCGTGATTCATTTTGTTTCTGTTGACAAACCAACTTAATTATTCGTAAATTCAGTTTCACACTTGAAAAGAGACTGAGATAAAATGTATGAAATATTTGCGGCTATGCACGTCGTTAAATTCTACGAGCACCTTTTTCCCAATCTTTTTCTAATTCTGAGAAATACTGAAAAATACGACTACATTAATTATTAAGAAATATTTCATGATTCATTCTTAGAACAAGATTGAAGAAATATGAAACAAATGGATTTAACACTGATATACAGTTTAATCATTTAATGCTAAGAATATAGGACGGCTATAGTAGTCATTTGCATCTGTAAGCACTAGCGTTGGACGGCTATAGACGTCATTTACGTCAACGTGTTAACTAGTTCCTCGAGCGTATACCTATCTCGTTGGCAAAGTGATTGCCTTATTAATTCCGTTGATAAATCTTAATTGCTCCTTATGCTCCTTGAGTTTTAACTTTTGGTGATTTCCGAGCACTGATCGAGGGATAATGTAGAAGGTTACAATGTTGATGCAGAAGATTCAAATGTTGATGAAGAAAATTCCGATGATGATGTAGAAGGTAAATATGTAGGCGTCAGAAATGTTGAAGTTGATGGTTGAGATGACACCGAAGTTTTTAGTTCTTTAGCACTGATTTCCATTACTGTATTCAACCACGAATCATTGTTTTGTTCAAACTTTCGTGCGTTTCTAGTACTAAGTTACCATTTTTTCTTGAAAGTCCGAGCTCTTTTTTGGCCAGAATTTAAACATTATATATATTTGAAAGAACACGCAGAAACTCTTGGTATTTCATAACATTGTTTTCACCAATAATTTTACAAAGTTGATAATACAAAATCTGCATATTGATTTCTTCGTAGAACTTTTATACCAAATAAATGTAAGCAACAACAAGCACTAATCAAATAAGTATAGTACACTTGAAAGCTCTCCTGGCTCAAAATACTCTTATCGTAATATCAAATTGGAATCATGAATATGTATATATAAAAGCAAGCATTTTCATTATTTCAGGGCTATGGAAACCATGAAAAATGTATTAATATAGAAGTGGAAATAAAATACACTGCTAATATGAATATTAATGATGTAATGCATAAATATTCATTCCTCAGCATAAGACTTGTTGTAGGAATAAGATTGCAAATGTTCACAAATATTCCATTCGAACAACATACAAATTTGATTCACTTACAACTAGATCTTCAATTTCAAAAAGCTTGAAATGATCATTGAAAGCTTATGGTCAAGAAAAATTTTGTTTTGTAAACTAATCCTCTAAATATAGTCTTACTGGTACATAAAGCTTCGGATAAGTTAATTTCACATTGTCTTAAGTCGTATTTATTACTAAGATTTTTGAATGAAAATATAAACATTTTTGCCATCATCGGGTATTCAATACTTGGAAGCATTTAAAAGTACAGTCCAGAGATTTTAAAAACGAATTAAATTTGTATAAAATTCCATCGTATGCGCTATAAAAAGAATTAAGCTTATTTGCTCGCAAATTACAAGTACTAGCTGCTGTAAAGTCAAACCTTTGTCTAAATATTTTTCACGAAGTTTTTCGTGTCGGTCGCCATAGTCGTTAACTGTCGGAGAATGTAATAAAGTTGCTTGCTGGGAATCGATAATAGATGGCTTTCACCGAGATCGTTTGTTGTTACTTAATGAAATAACTACTGCCGATGGTTTTAAAACTGCATGTAACAATAAAAATAGGATACAGTCACGTGACTCTATAATAACGAAAAAATAATTTTATTATATCATAAATGAATAATAAATATGTTGATTCATACCATTACCAATGTCACTGCTAAGAATATTGAGAAGTTTAAGAGATGCAGAGTCCTTTATGTTCTCTTTGTAAAAGAGAATAATATTTCGCGAGAATGAATCCCACTTTTTTAAAAGGTGGTATTCTGTGCCTGGATGTATATACTTATAATCAATTTCAATCTGTAAAAAATATCTTTTATTACAATATTCACAGTATATCCTTTCTGTTTAAGATTTTGTTTATATTCACAACATGCAATTAACCATATTTTGTGAATTTTGAAATTATAAAATAGTGTAAAAAAAAATGAAGCTGGAAAAACGTTAAGATAGATTCTTATGATTTTACTTATACAGGCTGTTTCCTACATGGTGGTCCATAGAGCGGGAGGTGACAACCAAAAATTGTATTGTATTGCAACTCCGAAACGGTTGATATGCCCGGCCCCTGCCAAACAATTTTTTTTTGTCTAAGTCTACCTATCCTCAGCAATGTCAAATGAGCACGAAGGTTGTAATGTATTAGAAATTTGCTTTAAGCTGGATTTACGCTTAGCTATTTTTACTCGAGCATTTACCGCTTTGTCGTGCAATTTTCCTGTAGGATTTTTCCCGGGCCTCTGTTCATGTAATAATATCCCTATAGAAATTATAGATTTACATGCATTTGGTTCGAGTGCTTGTACAACTGATTATAACAATAATGATAATGTTTTAAACTTCCAATATTTTCAGTTGTAAAATGAGCTTGAATTGCTTTTCTGAATTCTTGAATGTCTTTCATATATATTTTTCGTTTCCGTTCCGTGAAAAAATCAACAATCATATTAATTAGAAAATCGCAGTTAGTTTTATTCAATGAACCATTATTTTCATAAAATTCGTTTATCTTTTACCAACAGGTGTTCTCAAGAGCTCCACTAAAATTTACTTTTGACTACACATTAATTCTTCACTGATAGCGGAATCTGATGGAGGGGTTGCCGCAGAAGAACAATCTCCAACCCAATTTCGGCAGTCGCTATTGACCGATAATGTATCTGCCTAAAATGTGTACATGAATGCTCATATTAAGAACTCATTTATGTATTTAAACAATATTAGAATTATTTACTGTTTCCATCCTCCATTTTTTTAATTGGAATTTGAATAAAGCTCTTGTTCCTAGCTGTGTAACTGGGAGTAATTCATAAACATCCGGGTCCGTTATTACTCTCAAACTCGCCACATTCATTCTACAAGCTAAAATAAAGAATCACAATTTTCTTCCTAAACTACTTTGACTGTAGTCTCATGCAATGCGATAAAATGTAAATATAATAAATAAAGAAGCCACACATCCCAGATCAAGTGGAACAATTATCCGTATATAACAATTTTAAGGAGTTTTCCTTTTATTTGACCAAAGAAACACAGGTTCCTGCTCCAAACAAATCAAACTTTAGTAATAAGTAAAGAAATTGAACTTTTAAATTCCTTATTATTGGAAATAAGACACAGTCAAAGCCTCAACAAATAAATTTAGTAAAAATGGAAAATTCGAATAAATTGGTCAGCAAAATTTGGCCAGTACATATATAAAAAACTTCTCTTTACTTACATTTCGTCCTGTTGTAGATATTGATATCGAATCCAAAGTTTGTACACATAACTTCTTTCATCTCGTCCTGATCGTTATTTACCAGCAATTCGTAAAATTTACTGCGGCTTTGTACTTCTGAACCACACACAAATTCAATTTCACTGCTTTCGGATAATAACTTCTCCAGATCACCAATAATAAGACAATTACTTGTTTCCATTTTCTTGTTTTGTTATTCACTAAATTTTGCAAAACTTCTTCAAAGCACAACTGACTGCACTGCACTGCAAAAACTATACCTACGGGACCGCAGACGCCAGAATGAAGCAATATTCTTGATCTTGCTTGTTTTACTTTAAATGCTGCCAGGTTAAAGTTATGTGATATCACATTATTCCGGTTCAATCTTATTGTTTTTAGCAGATACCCCATAAATTTAATGTGACTTCAAATTAATTTTATAACAGACCTTTTTCTTTTATTAGATAGCCTATTAATTCAATGTGTTATTCCAATAGTTTACAGTTATTCATTTCTATTGGGACGCACTATTATTATAAAATGTTAACATATAAAATTGTTTGTATGGATGTGTATATTCTTAATAATATATCATATTAAAATAAAAGGTTGCCTTATTGATAAATAATAACTTCCGTCCTAATGAAGATACATGGGAAAACATTTTAAAACAATTCTTTTCTAATTGATTATATAGGAATTCCTATTAATTTTCGCCACATTAAAACAATAGTGAAAAAATTACGAAGGCAAATTTTTATGGGTGTTTAAGTAGCTAAGATTTCCGTTACTATCACCTACCTCCAACTTATGTATTTAAACATACAATCAATTATAGTTTGCCCTTATCTGAGGTAATTATAATAATATTAATGTGGTGTTATAAAAAGCAAAGTCAATAATCATCTTATGTATTTACCTGGATGTCATAAAGTGCTAAACACATACTGAATAGGGTCCACATACGGAGTAAGTCAAAGTCAATTAAAAATGTCATAAAAAAAAAGTTCTTTAAATATAAATGATGTGATTAATCCTAAACGTTTATTAGAAAAATTGTAATTTATTTCCAAAACAAACATTATGCAGTCTTTAAAAGTCATAAAATTCCTGCATTTTCTGCAATTCGTGGGAACATTGTTTGGAAACACGACAACAAGGTAGACTTTACTTCAAATACGATTTTCTCCGACGTAGCCAAATTGTTTTTTTTTTTTATCGATGCAGGAGGATTTCTGCTTTTCTTTGATACCAATTAGAATGTAGCCATCGCTGGCAATTTTTTGAATAGTTAAAAGTAAATACAAATTTGAACAAAAAATCGCCTTTTCAATTAAAATGCTATTATTAAGAAAACTATTTGACTTTTATCATAAATTCTTGGCCTAATAATACGTCCTTCAATATAGTAAGTGATTTTATTAATAACAATTCAACCTCTCCATACAAATATTTTCACAACAGAAATTTGAAATCATAGAAAACTCGAACATTGTTTTAAAAATAATTAGCTGTTCAAATTTTTCTATGACTTTAGTCATTCTAAACACAAAGAGGGGGTAAATATTAAAAAACAAATTGTTGCCATAAGGTAATATATTTAGTTTACTATCGAATGGCATTAAAGTTTTTAAAATCTATGACATGACGAAAATCGATTTCTGGTAAACCAATGTGCGGCGGTTGAAGTGCAAGTTACGGGTTAAATTAAAAGATTTGAGAGATGATCGGATATGATATGTTGACTTAAGAGGTCACTTGGATGATGTGATTTAGTGTGCTGACAAAAATAAGGGATAGTAAAGAAGTTATGTTTAGTGAATTTAGTAAAGAGCTTACTGAATGAAAGTGATAGGAAGTTTGTGAGTTAGTCTCCAGTTTAAATTTAATTCCTTACAGTAAGGAATGGAATTATGACAGATACATATTGTGGGAAAATAAAAAAAAATCTGGAAAAGTAAATATTTGTTACCATATATAACATTGAATTTAAATCTATTATGAGCAACTGAATAATCATGCAAAAGTAAATAATGCTGGAAAAATTGATACTGGAGGGGGGCAATATGCTAGGTTAACACAAGATGACGATCTTGTACAAGATATATTGGGACGGGAGTCGGAAATAATTACGGGATTGCACCAATGCATAATACGTGATAATTCGTTTATATTACGAGAGTGTGAGTCATTAAATTATTCAGTAACTCGTAACATAAAATCGACCACAAATAAAAGATAACAAACAACAGATAAAATGTACTTCTTAACCGACGAAAGCTATTTACTGTATGTGTTTTATGTAAAACCTGTGGAAGAAAACATGTAAAAACGATGAGCAATATTATCTTGCTTTGAAAACTAAAGCTCTCGGTAGACCATCTAGAATTAATTAATCAAAGCAAAGTAGTTGGCGAATTTAGCACTTGAATGCGATCCCAAACATCTTCCTTCTACTATTACAAAAAACTTAAGTGAGGAAAGCATTAATAATTTACATGACATCATCGAAATTACTAATCTTTTATATTTAAGCAAATATTTAAAAGTTTCTTAATATTTGAAAATTAACAAAAACCTATTTAATTTATTGATACATATTATTACAATTAAGTTAGAGTTATAGTGACATAAATGAAATAAAAATAATAACTAATTTCTAAAATTGTTATATTCGCGCTTGTGCTATTAAATAATAGTATTTGAAATGAAGTGTTGTCATTTGCTACTACATTGAAACATGGAAACTCTTCGTTGAGTATTGCAAAAGTTCATACAAATAACCATCGTTTGCGGTTGTGTGCCTTATTGAATTGAGCCGGACAATTTTACAAGTTTTACAAAGACTTGCATGCCTCGGAATAACAGCTGCTTCATATGTGGACTTGTCGTACATGGTGTGTTCCAGAAAACCTGGAGACTTAATCGGTCATCAAAAGATTCCTGTAGATTGACTCAACAGCCTCCATGTTCACAGACATATAATGCCTAAGACATTTTTATATTTGAGTGCCCCTTTGAAGCGGTTATAGAAGACCACCAAAGCTGGAATAATAGTGAACCGAATTTCACACATGGATCACTCGTCTCGTACACAGACGGATCTTAAATAAGGCATGGTGGGTGTACATAGGAGTCCAGGGGCTCACCGAGGGTGGTGGACGAACGACCCCCCCCCCTCCCAGAGGGTCAGTTTTTTTGAACATAATTCACAAATAATGAATAAAATTTAATCTGTTATATTATTAATAATAATAATAAAAAAGTCTATAGAGTAATCTCTATCTTTATTTCTTCCCCCTTGGTATAATATAGGAGTGTTTTTGCCTCATATAATTCACAACCAGAATTTATTCTGAGTTTATATGAGATAAGATCAATTTGATCTGTTTCAAGCGTCTGCAGCAGGCAGAAAACCAAGCTGCACCGATGAGTGTAAGGTTTTCTGCTAATACGAAACGCTTCTTCTTCTTCCTTTTTATTTTTCTTTTTCAGCCCACTGCGGGCGAATACAGGTTCGATTTGTTTCGAATGAATCTGGTTATTTTGAAATTTTTTTAATAACATTTTTTTTTCTATTTTTCTCAATTTTTTTCATTTTTTCATTTCTTTTCTTTGTTCTATTTTTTCATTTGTTTTCCAAGTCACTCAATTTCGCTATGTGGAACCTGTTGATGAGTCAAACAAAGACTTGAAACTTGTCACCCAAAATAAAATGAGTTGTGTGATGCAATAACAAATTCCTTCTTGAATATTAATAATTTCGATAAAATAAAATAATACAATTGCAGTTCTTAAGTGCACAGATGGGCTCAGGACGCGACTATATAGCCCTATTTTTCCAGCTCCTTTTGGACTTGGGACACCTATGCCCGCTCCAAAGAAAAAAAACTAATTCTGGGTGCGTTACTGTAGTTGTCTATGATCCGAGATATCAGTTGCACAAGGCCTCGGAATCCTACCCAACTAAGTTTTAAACAAAAGTTTATACCATAAAAAAGTTGATTACAATGGGTTGGGTACGAGTTGCTCAATTATTACAATTTTAATAGACGCAATAATTTTACGTCGTTATAAGGTTTGTTGTACCAAGTGGAATTCACGATTTCTTCGATAATTACAAAATTAGAGTATGGTCTTTATCCACTTTCCATCAAAGTGCAGCTTACTGTTTCTTAAAACTCTAGCTTCGTGTACGCTCTCTGGCCAATTAGCACTGACGTAGTAGAATTTTAAATTAGGGCCACAAGCAGCCATACATTTCAATGAATGATTCCCATGACGGTCAACGAGACCTACTTTAACTTGTGAAGGGATCTTGGTTTATGCCATTAGTTCGGCCCACCACCGAACCATATTTCCCTCGATGCATTCCGCTATTTATTTCCTGCAAGTAAAACAAAAAAATCCACAAAGAATCAAATTCACATATAAAAAGATTCATAATACTTACCTAAATTAAGTATTCTCAATCTCCTAAAACTTCCTACAATCATCCCGAGAATGTACCGCATAATAATCCACCTAAAAAGAACAAAACATTATTAAAATAACTAGTAAAAAACAATAACTAATATAAACTTACCCAAAGTACACGTATCTTCGTATATTAACAAATTTGACTTGTCATCAAATTGACATCACTTCAAACAAACGATTTCGCCGCAGCAAGTGGTACAATCGTTGCTATGTCAACACCATGAGGAGTACATCACATGATCGGCCTCGGCAGCTATAAAAAGGCGGCGAGCTATAGTGACATAAGAGCTACAAATTGTTAGAAAATAGGGCAAATAAAGAAATTGTGTGACATCACCCATTTCCAAATCTGATCAAGTCCTAAACCTTGGAATCTGTTCTGAGCGAAATCCCAATTCTGAAGTCCGATATAGAAGTCTAAAACCATAGCTTGAGGTTGACTCAATCCTACAAACAGAAGTTAATTTGGCTATCCTAAATACTTGAGGTTGACTCTATCACAAAAACAAAAACAGAAGTTAATTCTGGCTACCCAAATATTTTAGGTTAACTCAATCCTTATACAGAAGTTGATTCTGGACTATCAAAATTGAGGTTGACTCAAATTATTACCTATAAGTATTTTGGTTAGGAGTTTATCCTAAGGATTGCACAAAGTGAGGTTAACTCAAGCAATTTTACATAGGAGTTAATCCTAAATCTAGGCAATTTTGTACAAAGGTTAGTCTAGATTTATTTCCAGAGGTTAACTCTGCGACAAATTAATACAGAGGTTGATTCTGACAAAATTGGTAACTATCCAATCTCACACGTAGCAGCATTCAATTCGCTGCACTCATAAAAGCGCACTCGACTAAACGTCACAAGTGCCATACGCACACGACAAACGTCATCAGTACTGCCTCCATACCCTCACAAAACAGCACACAAAAAAACTGCACGTTAGAAGCGGAACAGGGCGTGTTTTTAAAGTCGTCATATTTGACGATGTTGACGCTCTCTTGATTCATTCATTTATGCTCGTGTCCAGTCTGTACATCGAATTTCTATGCACATGTGATTTTCTTGACAAAACAATCAAGGACCCGGTTCATATTTATAGGCAATGAAAAACCATTATATTTCCATAATAATAATAATACCGTATGTATGGCATTTTAGATAAATGATACTAAAATTGTTTATATTAAAAAAGAACAAGGAAAACACCAAATGCAAAGCAATACTCAGCCAGCCATCAATTTAAAATGTCAAAACGATCATATGTTATCGTTGTTGCATGAATCGCAATGATTGCAAAAATATTCGTGCTGCAAGTACGACGCTCTCTTTTGCACATCACAGGCTTTAAAAACTCCTATTTGTGCACAAATGATCAAATGTGTATATTTGACGACTTTAAAAACACGCTAAATCTTCTCTCACAGATCATCCTTCTCGTGCCAACTCATTCACACATACTTTTCTTCTTCATTTCAAGAGTAATAAGGAAAAGGGCACACAGCAGTCCACACCGTAGACCTACGGGCAAAATATTGAATTTTTTTTGAATTTTTAAAGTAAATTTTGATTGAATTGTTTGTTAAGTTTTATTAAATTTTTAAGTAGTATTACGTCTGAATTAATGAATTAATGTGATATTAGATGTAAGAACTTCAAGTAGCACGATAGTATAAATAAAATTTTATATTTTTAAACTATAAACTGTGTTGTCTAATAAAACCGGCACCCCGGCTCAAGTACAATAGTACACACGACTTTTCACCATCTTTTGCACGCTATGTTTCTGGCACACCACCCTTCTTGTAGAATTCTTGAACTACAGAAGTTTAATTAGAAGGGTAACACACTTGCTTTTCAAATTCCGTTTCATTTATTGATGCAGTTACTTCATCCATGTACCTACAGGGGGTTGCCCTTGCCTTATTAGTATGCTACACGATGGTATTGTCCACCCGTTCCGAACCATTAAAAACTCATAATTTCTATCTTACAGAAACTGCTTCGCTTCTATTACTTAGTCATTAAATTCAATTTTTATATATAAGCTATGTTCAAGTTTTTGGAACTCTGAATTTTCTGTTTCTTAATTCAATTGTATAAATTGACTTGTATTTGATTATAGAAAAAAAATCAATTTGCTTTTTTGGGAGCAAACATGTCTACTCTAGTTCTTACAATACAAACATTCATAGACAATATAAAGATTGTAATCTCCTATATTGTTTTCCATGTAAGACATTTTAAAAGAAAATGAAATATTTATTTTTGTTTGTTTAATATCGCCCTTAAGCTTCTTGCCAAAATTCAATCTTACCCATGAACACAACACTAAACTACAACGACAAAATTCATTATGGTTCTGCCAGTAAAAAAAATAATAGGTAAATACATTTTATGTATCCTGCTCAAACTCAAGTGAGGAAATGAGACATTAATATTTAAGGAAATCTGCGTTAAGAATATTTTCTCTCCATATGGAATTCATTGATGCGTCGTAGATATTGCAAACAAGGCTCGTCGTAATCCTACGCCAAAGCCTTTGTTATTTAAGTTATCGAAGAAGACTTCGCCAATATGTTTACTGCTTTCTTTATGTTTATACCCTGCTGTTTGTGGAGTGTGCCATAAACATTCACTTTAATACACGCTCGTAAATTGAGTAATTCTCGAGGAATGTACAGGCGGCCACATTAAAAAGTGCCTTAGGAATCATAATTTCTTATAACGCCCATACAAGGACGTAGAAATAAAAATAAGATTACCCTAACTTGTATTTATCTAAAAAAAAAAGACGTTCATTGTTTAATTCATTCTTGCAGAGAAAATGGAATAAAAGTACTTGTTCGCCCGTGTTTATAGTAATTGTTTATGTTTGTAGCCATGGCATGAATTTGATTTTTTTTCACAATGGTCTGATGTAATCATAGCTTGGCGTCATTATTTCGCAGTATTTCCTTGTTATCAAATAAAGCAATAATTGGGACGATAAAATGTCCTTTCATCTTCAAATCACTTAAAATTTAATAAGCCAATTTTTAAAATCAAATTAAATTAGAAATTTTATGCTCGAGTAATGGGATTCGGTATCCTTAAAAATTTTCTGATAAAATTAACGGCATTTTGCTTCTTTAGAGATTTTATGTGCACGTGAGAAAAAAGAAAGCTTGAATAAAGTAGCTTAAGATTTCAAAATTTTCCTGGTTTTCACTTTTTAATTGAGTCGGAAGTTCATTAAATTTCACATACCGGTGAATTATGTGTACTCGATCTATTGTATAACTGTAGTCTGAAGTTCTCCGACGCTCCTCTTATATTATATAGTTGAGCCTCTGCCACCCACGTGATTAATTTAGAAGATATTCCGGAACCAACCCATTTTTCATTTTGAATAAAAAAAAAAAGCAATACATTTAGCTCAATTTGTTATCAATATCAAACCATAATAAAGAATTTAACATACTACTAATAGGAGTGAAACGATTACAACATAGAATTATTGCCTTATTTTGTAATTTTTGTAACCAGCTCAAATCGCCTCGATTACATATAAACCATATTGTAGAACAGTATTCAAAATGTGGTTTTATAATATTGTTGTAAATTTTTATCGCGGTAGCCATCGTAACTTTCTTTCTAAATCTCTTCAAAAATCCAATTTATTAGCAATATAGTTTATATATATTTTTTTTTTATTATTAAGCCAAGCTCAGGGGATACCCTATGATGCAAAGCACAGCGTGGCAGGAAGGAGATAGGGAAAGGATTAAGGGATATGAGGAGAGCGGCGGAGGTGCCGATGTATGCCGCCCTTAAACTTTCGCAGGTTGTATGCCGGAGGAAAGACAGAAGATGGTAGACTGTTCCACATTCGCACAGTTCGGGATAAGAAAGCATCACGGAATTTTAGTGTACGGCCGAAGGTAATTTGAAGGGTAAAAGGATGAGCGGGGGATGCAGCGCGAGTATTGCGTGCAGGAACTATTCTACAAGGGATCAGACTAGATATTTCATCAGAACATTGACCATGCATATAGCGATAAAGGAGCGAAAGGCATCCAACATTGCGACGGTGCTCGAGCGAGTCGATATGACGAGTAACAGTCACATCGCCAATGTGCTTGCAGGCTCTCTTTTGGACAATATTCAATGAAGCTAAGGCTGTGCGACCAGCCCCGGCCCAGATATGGGAATTGTATTCCATTCTAGGTCTGATGTAGGACTTGTAGAGGAACGCTATATTTGATGGGCTGAAATATTTCTGACACCTTTTCAAAAAAACAAGACATTTTGATGCTTCTTTGGCAACCGAGAAGATGTGATCTGTCCAGCTTAACTTACTGGAAATATTAATGCCAAGAATGCTTAGTGTCGGTGAATCAGAAATTAATGCACCATCAAGCGAAACGGGAGTGGTTAAGTGATGGACTTGTTTTAATGAGATGAGACAGGTTTGGAGTCTTAGATGCATTGAATTCGACGCGATTCACTTTGCCCCAAGCGAGAATATTGTCAAGATCGTTATTCAATGATCTAATCATGCAGTCTTGTTTAACACATGTGGCGTTCCCTCTGGAATCCGCAAGGGTGTCAAAGGAGTATGCGAAATCAAGGGTACTGTCATCAGCAAAGCTATGGATAGGATTGAAAGTAAGGGAAAGCAGATCATTAATGAAGATTAGAAATAGAGTCGGAGAAATAACAGAGCCCTGGAAGACACCGGCATTAATAGGATGAGGTTCAGATATAACGCCATCTAATACAACACGTATTTGGCGACTAGATAAAAAACTTTCAATCCATAATAGAAGAGGAGGGGAAAGACCAAGT